>JBBPLF010000025.1:0-121764 GCA_038089615.1 Aureoboletus auriporus
CTTTCTGTTCTGAGACTCTTTGGAACCACACTGTTAATGCTGGGTGTTGGAACATAGCACAATGTACACTTGAAGTAGTATGAAGACTTGTTGTGGGCGAAGCAATAGAAGTCTCACTATCCAATGTGCACACTTGGGGCTCATGGAGTGCTAAGTAACAATGCTGGATTGCATAGAACTAGCTGGGGAATACAAGGCAAGTTGAGTGGCTACTTATACTAACTATGTGCTGTGTAATCCTGTATGCGTAGTAGAAGCAATGTTGCTGCATACTGCGTAAGGCAGGGTCTGCAGTGTCATGGCTATGTAATGGTAGTAAGGGGGTACGAGGTATTGCATCAGGAGGACAATGCCGAGGAGGGAAATGTAGTCCATTGTGGTTCCAAAGCTCAAGAATCAAAGATCAAAGTATAAACATGGTTCCAAGGGGTTCCAAGGAATTCCCTGTGGTTCTGGTTGAAGGTGAAAGTGTCAGACAAGGGAATAAAGTGTAAATGTGGTTCCGGTTGAAGGTGAATATTGTAGATGTGGTTCCAAAGGGTTCTGGAATGAAAGTGAGAAAATTAGTGTGGAAGAGACAATGAGTGTCTGGCAAAAACACAAGAAGAGATGATGAGTCCATAGATGTAGGGAAAAGACAGATCATAGGGAAAAACTGTAATATTACCCCCTTCGTAATGCTGAAGCACCTGCTCAGTGATCTGGTTCATCGATATCTCCCTCGTTGATCTCATAGTTGGTGAAATCAATGTCCCCATTGAGAAAGCCATCATCACAGTTGAGCCCATTGTAAACTGGGCAATGGGTGGAAATATGTCCATACTCGTTACACTCTCCACATTGTCATCAATGACATTTTGCCTGGACATGCCCTAGGACGCATTTGTGGCACCAAGGGCAGATGTACTTCCCACAGAAGATCTGGACATGATCTGCTTTTCCGCATTGATGGCAATGGAGGCATTTCTTAGGGGGGCGCACTGGGATGTGGGAGATATCAACATTGATGGGATCTCAGGAGGTGCCTGCTCCATCCAAGGACGTGGATCTAGTTCCTCAAAAGGAATTGAGTATGGGGCGAAGGGTATTTCCAAGGGTGTCTAGGGTTGCTTAAGGGAGTCTTGGAGGTAACAAGCTCTCATGGCGAGTAAGAGCTCCTCATTGCATGTCCTCAGGGGCAGGGGAGCAGGTTGCAACTGGAGAATCTTCCAAAATCCGGGAGGCAGTGGAGGCATGGGTGTCGATCTTGGGGGATTCTGGAATGGAGAGTGGAGCAGGAAAGTACATTCATTCTGGGGAACAAGGGGGTGGAATTTGGAGGACTGGGGAGGGGGTCCTTTCAATGGATACAGGTATGTCGAGGTGGGGATCAAATGGTATGGCACACAAGGTGTCCCCTACATAGGTCCTATTCTCTTGGATGCTCAGGATGTCAAAGAACAGCTTCACAATGGGCTGGAGCAACTTTTCATCAATGTGATCCACTAAATGCCCAAATCCTTCTTCATAAAGGAGGTCTAGGATCAAGGAGTGAGCTTTGTCAACACCAGTCTGCATGGTGGACACAAATTGTTCCAGAGAGTCATGGGGAATAAGTGTTGGAAGTATGCATTCTGTGCATTTACCATAAGACCTAGCAGATGTCTAGGGAGGTGCTTCCTTGGTCCAAAGCCATAATGCTTGATATAACCAGTCTTGCATTGACACTAGTACCCTGGCCAAATAGCTCAGTGGTTAGAGAACCTGGTATACGTACAACTAGGAGGTCACTGGTTCAATCCCAGTTCTGATCACATTTTCTTAACAATAAGTTGGTGGGCGGCGAGGCAGATGATTTGGTAGGCTTGGAAGAGGGTGCACAGATCTTTGGTTTTCTTATCATAGTTGTAGCACAGGTCAAGCTTCATCCACAGGGAGAGAGCAAGGGTGGTCAAGATGGAGGCAAAGAGGATTCATCGTAGGTGGATTGGGAGATGATTAAAGTGTTATGCATAAAAGTGGGCCAGACTGGGGTTTGAACCCAGGCCATCTGGATATATACCAGGAGCTCTAACCACTAAGCTACCTGGCCTTGGAGTTACTAAGGTGGATTGCTTATTACTGCACATAAGATCCTCGTCAGACCATGTGACAGATTACAATACCAACAGAGCATTTATTGGGGAAAGTCCTTTGGACGGGAGGACTTATATTCATCCAGGAAGGTTTGTGCATGTTTGCGAATTTCCTCTGGTTTCCAGGTGTTCTTTGCTGCGGAGCATCCTTTCCAGGATATGAGGTATTGCCTTCATCCTTGTGTTCCTCTGTGTGAGAGGATGGTGTCTATTTCATATTCTTCTTCTCCACCAATTAACTTGGGCAGTGGATCCAAGAAGTTGGGACCATGCTCTGCAGTTTCTCAATAAGGGGATAGAAGGAAGGCGTGGAAGACATTATGTATCCTCCAGGTTGGTGGCAATTTAAGGCAATACGATACAGGGGAGATAACCTGTGTGATTTCAAATGGTCCTTCTCATTTGGGGGACAGCTTCCTGGATAGGTACTGCAGTTGAAGGTTCCTTCCCTCTAGCCATACTTTGTCTCCGACTTCCCAGGAGCAGAACTTTGAGGAAGTTCGTTCTTTCATGACCCATTGGGTCTTTTCGTGCACAGCAAGGGCTTCCCATCGGGCTTCCTCTAGCTCAGATAGGCGTGTTTCCAGGGCAGGGAGGAACATCTTTCTGATTGGAGGATAGGAGTGGGGTTCGTATCCTAAAATGAGGGAGAAGGGGAATTTTTGAGTGGAGGAGTGAACAGCAGAATTGTGTGAGAATTCTGCCATGGGGAGTAGTCCTGCCCATCATTCTGGGTGTCCATCACAGAATATGCATAGGTAGATTTCGAGCTCTTGATTTACTTGTTCAGTTTCTCCATCAGTTTAAGGGTGGTATGTGGATGAAAGTTTTAGATCATACTTCAGGAGTTTGGAAAGTTCTCTAGCAAAGGCTGAGGAGAACTGTGGTCCTCTGTCAAAGATGCAATAGTCATGTAGGCCATAGTGTCAGAATATGTTCATAAAGAAAAGTTGAGCAACTCCAGCGGCATCAATAGTCTTGTGGCAGGGTATGAGAATTACCCCCTTCGTAAGGCCATGGTCAACCATGACCATGACAGAATCATAGGTGTCGGATGGGGGTAGGTTGGTGATGAGGTTGATGGATACCTGCTGGAAGGGGCGAATACAGAATGATGGGAGTGGCATCAATGATGGGACAGTGGGATGTGTGTTTATTTTGTTGGCTTGGCACGTTGCACACCCCTGGACAAATTTATGGATGAAGGTGGTCATTCTGGGCCACCAATAGTCTCATTGCATGAAGTTCATAGTATGGAAGATCCTGCCATGTCCTCTGTGGTCACCTTCATGGGTGAGGTGGACGAGCTCTTGTCATGCTGGCTCCAGAATGTAGAGGCAATGTTTATAGTATAGCATTCCTTCATTATATTCCCAGTCCTGGAGGTTGGATTTAGTGATCAAGGGGGTGCCTTCATTCAGGGCTTTGAAAGCAGTGACAACCAGGGGGTTGGATGGGGTTGACTCGGCAATTTTCTCGATAAGGGCGAAATTGAGAGCTCGGACGAAGATATCCTCAGGTAGGAGGGTGACTTCTTGGTTGTCCTAGGAGGTGTCTACATTGTCTCATTGAGACAATGTGTCAGCGGGTCCCATTTGTGTTCCTGGTACTGGGGAGAAGGAGAGGTTGAAGTCTTGGAGGAATAACATCCATCTTGCTTGTCTTCTGGATAGTTTCTGTGGTTCTTTAAAATAGGCAAGATTCTTGTGGTCAGTAATGACCGTTACTGGGAGTCCGGTTCCTTGTAGATAGTGCTTCCATTCCTCAAAGGTGTGGATTACCCTGAGGAGTTCTCAGTCATAGATGTCATAGTTCCGCTCAACAGGGGATAGGGTCTTTGAGAGGTAGGCACAGGGGTGTAGATCTCCATTGCTATCATTCTGCATGAGGACTACTCCAATGGCTGTTAGGGAGGCATCAGTCATGACAGTAAAAGGCATTGTGACGTCAGGCATATGGAGGACTGGTTGTTGGGTAAATGTTTTCTTTATGGCTAAGAAGGCATCATCACAGTCCTTTGTCCATTTCCACTTGGTTCCCTTCTTGGTTAGGTTGTGTAGTGGTTGTGCTTTTGTAGAGAAATTTGAGATGAACTTTCTGTAAAAGTTACAGAATCTGATGAATGACCTGACCACCTTGACCAATTGGGGAGGTGCCATTCATGGATGGCTTTCAGTTTTGTTGGATTCATCTGGATCTGGTCTGCTCAGATGATCATTCCAAGGTATTCCACCTTTTCTTTGTTGAAGAAACACTTTTTCAGTTTCAGCAACAGATGGTGTTCCCGAAGTCATTGAAGGACTCAGCAGGTTCGTTCCTGATGTAGGGCTGGGTCGTTCAAGTGGATGAGGATATCATCCATGTAGATGATTAGCCATCCTTCTGCTATAAGGTCAGTGAAGGTATGGTTCATCAAGGCTTGAAACATTGCTGGAGAGTTGCACATGTCAAAGAACATCATGGTTGGTTCAAAGAGTCCCATGGGGGTTATGAATGCTGCCTTCCATATGTCCTGTAGTTTGATGAGGATGTTGTTGTATTCCCATCAGATATCCATTTTAGTAAAGATGGATGATCCTTTAAGCTGGTCAATGAGATCAGAGATGAGTGGGAGCGGGTAGGCATTTTTGGTGGTGTGTGAGTTTAGGTATCGATAATCCTGGCAAGGTCATATGGATCCATCCTTCTTGGGTACAAAGAAGAATGGGGATGCTTGTGGGGATTTGGATGGGACGATTTTTCCGGATTTTAGGTGTTCATCAATGAAATCCTTACAAGCTTCCTTTTCCTTGGGATTTAAGGGGTATACCTTGGCTACCTTGGGTATGAAGGCTCCATTGAGTTCTATACCATGGTCGAATGGTCGAGAGGGTGGGAGTTCATCTCCTTCTCATTCAGCAAAGACATCGGCAAAGTTGTTGTATTCTGGAGAAAGTGGTTCTTCCTTGTGGGGTTCTTTTACTGTGAGTTCCATTGTGGGCGTGGTCTTTCTGAGGAGGGTTTCTATCCATTTATCAATTCTTGTTCTCCATAGTTTGGCTATCTTCTCATCTGGGTCCAGTTCTAGGTATCAGACAAGATATCTTTGGTACACAGCTTTAGAAGGGTCATGTTGTGGGGTTCTTGGTTTGTCTGGGAGGGCTACTTCTCTGGTTGTCCAGTTTATTGTGGGGTTGGTTTCTGAGCCATGTTATTCCGAGAATCAGGTTTTCCTTCCCACAGTTGATGACAAGGAAATCTCTTTCCTTGTTTACTTCTCCAATCCAGATAGTGAGGGTGACTTTGTGGCAGATTATTCCTCCAGTGTTTGGGGATCCATCCATGTTGTGTGCCTTCTTGGGTCTATCCAGTTGTATCTGTTTATATCCTTTCTTTTCCACTAGATCACAATCTATGAAGTCTCCGCAGTTTACAAGGGCAAATGTGTCAATGATTTGGTCATTTTCTTGTTCAAACAGTGAGATGAGGATTCGCATAGATTTACTGTTTGGATTGGACAAGAATACTGGTGCTATTACATTACTTCAGGATGGGAGAGCATTGACCCTTTCCTCCTGTTTAAAAATCCTTCTTTGGGATTTCTTCTTCTTCAACCCAGGTTGTGGCAACGGTTTCTGGTTTGTCGATATCATAGAGGATGTCAAGTGTGCATATGAGTTCCTCCTCAATAACACCCCTTTCTTTTAAGGTGTTCTGGTACTCTTTGAACTTAGTCTTCCTGACATGTTCATTCCTGGCTGGGTTTCTCTGCAGGCGAGGGGGGGCCCAGTTGTTGCTCTTTCCTTGTCCTTGTGGATGTTTGTCTCAGGGATGGTTTTTGGTGTGGCATCCTACCCGGTGGCATGCAAAACATTTGTTGTTTTTCATATGTTCTGCTTTTTCTACCAGTGAAAGTTGGGTGAAGTTGACACAAACAGTGTCAATGTCCATAGCGTTGGGGTCTCTAGGGGGTCTTCCTTTGACCTGGAAGTCCACCCTTCATCCTTTTCACACATTGTCTATCCTCTTGTTTTGAGCATAGAATACTCCAGAAAGTCGGAGCCATTCCAAGAGTTTATCAGGGAGAGGATTGATGGACAGGATCTTGGTGGAGATGTCTGGGTCCAGTCCCTTTATGAGGTAGTTCACCTTGGTTAATTCATTGTCTATTCCTGCTATGGCCTCTGCAGCCTGGAAGGCAGCAATGTAGTTGGTATATCCAGCATCACCCTTCCCTTGCTGTGTCAGCTTGTCCAACAGATCTCTTGCTTGGTTCTTGTAGTCGAAGGGGAAGAATGTTTTCTCAAATTTATCCATGAGTTGAGTGAAGGTAAGATCCTTCATTACATTGTTGGCGAGTTGGACATAGATAGATTTGGAGAAAGTGCTTCCTCAACCCTTGCTCATTTTTGCAAGAGTGGTTAAGACCTTGGTGTTCTCGTTGTAGAACTTCTTATTCATGTTGAAGTAGGTGGTCATAGCCATTTTCCAACATACAGTATTGCATCCTTTGGGTTCCCAGAAAAGTCTGCAGGCAGTCTGGCTTTAAGTTCGAGATCTTTGTTCCCTAGATCCGACATTTCTATGTCCAGATTTGGGTCTTCAGGTGGTGGAGGTGATGGTTATCTAGGTTGGACAGGTGGTGTGTCTTGGATCCTCCAGTCCTCAGTGGGGATTGGTGTTGGAAGAGTGAAGAGTGTAGATGATGTTGGGGTGTCATCAAATGAATCAGAAGAAGGACATATGGTCTGTCCTCATCATGATCCTTGTCCAGAAATGGTAGGTGGATCTTTCTATCAGGTGACAGAGATAGAGTTGAAGAGCTAGTTCTTTTGTTAACGCTGGGCATCGGAACATAGCACAGCATACACTCAAAGTAGTATGAAGACTTGTTGTGGGCAAAGTAATAGAAGTCTCACTACCCAATGTGCACACTTGGGGCTTGTGAAGTGCTAAGTAACAACACTGGATTGCATAGAACTAGCTGGGGAATACAGGGCAAGTCGAGTGGCTACTTATACTAACTATGTATGTGCTACATAATCCTGTGTGCGTAGTAGAAGCAGTGTTGCTGCGTACTGTGTAAGGTGGGGTCCACAGTGTCATGGCTATGTGATGGTAGTAAGGGGGCATGAGGCATTGCATCAGGAGGGCAATGCTGAGGAGGGAAATGTAGTCCATTGTGGTTCCAAAGCTCGAGAATCAAAGATCAAAGTATAAACGTGATTCCGAGAGGTTCCAAGGAATTTCCTGTGGTTCTGGTTGAAGGTGAAAGTGTCAGACAAGGGAATAAAGTGTAAACGTGGTTCCGAGGGGTTCCGAGGAATTCCCTGTGATTCCAGTTGAAGGTGAATATTGTAGGTGTGGTTCCGAAAGGTTCCAGAATGAAAGTGGGAAAATTAGTGTGGAAGAGACGATGAGTGTCTGGCAAAGACACAAGGAGAGGCAATGAGTTCATAGACATAAGGAAAAGATGGGTCATAGGGGAAAACTGTAACACACACCCATTATATTCACCTTCGACTGGAACCACAGGAAATTCCTCAAAACCCCTCAAAACCATGTTTCCACTTTATTCTCTAAAATCCTGACTTCAGAACCACGATGGACTACATTCCTCTCCTCAGCATTGCTTTCCTGATGCAATGCCTTGTATCCCCTTACTACCATCACATAGCCATGATACTGCAGATCCCACTTTACGCAGCATGCAGTAACACTGCTACTACTGTGCACATAGGATTACACAGCATATGGTTAGTATAAGTAGCCACTTGACCTGTCCTGTAAACCCCAGCTAGTTCTACGCAATTCAGCATTGTTACTTAGTGTTAACGCTGGGCGTCAGAACATAGCACAGCGAACACTTGAAGTAGTTCGAAGACTTGTTGTGGGCAAAGCAAAGCGATAAGAGATCTCACTACCCAATGCACACACTTGGAACTTGTGGATGTGCTAAGTAACAATGCTGGATTGTGTAGAACTAGCTGGGGAATACAGACAGAAGTGTGCAACTACTTATACTGACTATGTGCTGCACAAACCGGTATGCGTAGTTAGGAGCAGTGTCTGCTGCGTACTGTGTAAGGCTGGGTCTGCAACATCATGACTGTGTGATGGATGAATAAGGGAACACGAGGCATTGCATAAGGAGAGCAATGCCAAGGAGAAGGTAGTCTGTTACGTAAAGAATTGTGGTTCCAAAGGGTTCCAAAGAGTCCCCTGTGGTTTTGGTTGAAAACAAAAGGTTTAGACAAAGAAATAGAGTATAAACGTGGTTCCGAAGGATTCCAAAGAGTTCCCTGTGATTCCAGTTGAAGGCAAAAGGGTTAGACAAAGAAATGAAGTATAAGTGTGGTTCCGAAGGATTCCAGTTTGGAACCAGAGGAATTAACTGGGAGAAGAAGATAAGTGTCTCGCAAAGATATGAGGAGAAACAATGAGTCCATAGATACATATAAGGAAAAGATGGATGACAAGGGAAAACCGTAACACTTAGCACTCCACGAGCCCCAAATGTGTGCATTGGGTAGTGAGACTTTATTGCTTTGCCCACAACAAGTCTTCATACTACTTCGAGTGTACACTGTGCTATGTTCCGACACCCAGCATTAACAATGGTATTCAATTTTGAAGTCTTCAGGCATTTTGACTTCAGATGCTTGAGGGGAGATGGCTACCGCAAAACTGTCAACATCATTGTGTGTAAATGAATCAGAAGCTGCAACAATAATTTAAATATACCCCACATGATTAACAAAAATGTAAAGGGTTCATGCTTATATATAAAACTTACCAGGGCTATGCAGCCTGGACACACCATGTTGTTCCATGTATGCACTCTGGTCCTCGTAGTCCAAGTTCCAAGTATGTGGATTGAGACTTGTGTTGACATCATGCTCAGGCAGAGATGAAGGACATTGTTCTGTCAATGGACTCAGCAAGGTGGAAATAAAATCCCGAACTATTATATTCACTCACCTCTTGACGAGTCCAAGCTTTGAGTAGTGCCAATGATTCCCAAATTGCTTGAATTGAGGTGATCCTGATTGTGCTGCACTGTGACTGTCAGAAATATTTGTAAGAAGTCAGATTAATGGGTCAAGTCAGAAATGATAAAGTATGCAATTGTCCTCTTCAAACTCTCCGTTGTAGTGCTCTCAATTATGCATATTGTGACTTTGACAACTTTTCTTGTGTTTTTTCAGACCTTGGGGCTTGTAGGACTTCCTGCAATAGTGGCACTGCACTGACAAAAGCTGAAAATATTGTCTCGAATGGTGAGGTACAGGGGGCATGCTGGTGGGGGAAGTAAAGCGGGGCCATGCACAGTCACACATATCAGGCATAGTCATTATGACATTACATATATTAGTAATGCATCTGGCAGAATTGTAATATTTATCACCTGAATTATAATCCCATTTCAAGCACAATTATCATGCTTAGTCACACTATTCACATCACATGACAACATAGCCACATTAAAATTGTACCTTAGCTTTTTCCGACAATTTCTTCGTTGTAATTATTTAGCTTTTCTCGTCTAGCGATCAACGTGCTGTGTCGGTGACTGCGCCGCGATTGAGTCTTGACACAACCCCGACATACTGAGAAACGTATCGAGATCGACTAACATCAGTATTCATCACGGTGACCAGTAGCGACCGGATCACATCCTACATTTCATTTCCACCCTGTTCTAGTACGATCTTCCAAACATAGTCCAACGTTTTGCGTCCTCATCACACCCGACACACCTTGTCTTTCCATGCTGGATGAGAGTCCAACGATCCTGGTCAAAGGGAATCGCAAGGGACTTGGCTCCCGCAGATGGCGCGCGTTCGTCTTGGGGTTCCGCACTGTCAAACAAATAGTTGGCACGCCCGTCCAAGTTGAACATTTCCCCAAGGGTAGACTCACGACCGACCACTTCGTTCCTTGATGTCGTCCTCGCATGCTTCCCGCTCACACCAGGGAATCACAGCAATACACTTGTTGTCCAACGTTGGGACAAAGTCTTCCCAACGCGTGACTTCCTTCAAATGTGCATTGTACTCGGCGAGCGCTTTCGCGTACATGTCGTTGTGGATGGTCTCGAGGAGTTGAGGGACAGTGGCCTTTAGGTCTGCAAGCGCGATCGGGGCCTTCGCACCCGTATCACGACGGACCGACAATGTTTGTTCTTTCACGAGATCATTTGGACCGATTTCAAGACGGAGTGGCACACCCTATAAGCGTACGTCTCGGTGATCTGAATCAAAATAAGTGACTCGGGCATCATACCTTCTGTTCCCAATCATTGAACTTGTAACCGGGAGTATATCCTTCTCTGAGATCGGCCTTTGCACGGACGTCGATGTCAATAAGAGATTGTGCAAGTTTGTCGCACGCGTTATTAATCTTGTTCCTGTCCGCATCACTCGTCTTCGCCGTGATACCACATGGAACGACGACGACTTGAACGGAAGCAACACGGGGAGGAAGAACCAATCCCTGGTTATCACCGTGTACCATAACCATAACGCCGATGGTACGGGTAGAAAGACCCCACGAGTTTTGCCATGCGTAGGTCTTGCCCTGACCGGTGGGATCATTAGGATCTTCGACCACGATGTTGAACATTTCAGGCTTTGAAAAATTTTGGCCGAGGCAGTGCGAGGTACCAGCTTGGATACCACGACCACTAGCTGGTATGAAGCCCTCGACAGTAGTGGTATAGATGGCACCAGCGAACTTTTCCTTCTCGGACTTTACGCCTTTGATCATTGGAACAGCAAGCAACTCCTCGTAGACACGTCGGTAGAGTTCAAGGATGTCAAGCACTTCCTTGTCCGCTTCCGCCTTGGTAAGGTGAGCGGTATGGCCTTCCTGCCACAGATATTCACGTGTTCGGAGGAATGGTTCTGGAGATGGGAGGAGATTGAGCACACGGAGAGAATGTTTGAAATGACGTACGAGGATGTTTGAACTCCCAACGCACGACATTATTCCACAGGTTAAGCTTCAAGGGCAAATCTCTGTGGCTCTTTACCCATTTGGAATAATCTAATCCTTGTGAATATACCACACTGAGAAATGAACAAGGGGCGTACAGGGATACATGACGGTCTCAGACGTCGGACGGATAGCGATGGGTTCTTCCAACTCGGAAGATCCACTGATGCATCAGTAAATATGACTGTGGTGATATGAATTTATAATAACACTTACGCTCTTGTGACCCAAGCGACTTCCGGGGAGAAACCCTCGACGTGGTCCTTTTCTCGCTCAAGAACTTTGGAGGATACAAACATGGGAAATGAAGCATTCTGCACGCCCATGGCTTTGATCTTTTTGTTGAACCATTCTGACGAAGACATTTGCGTCGTGCTCTAGGGTCTATCAATTGAT
Organism: Aureoboletus auriporus; assembly: GCA_038089615.1. Taxonomy (NCBI): domain Eukaryota; kingdom Fungi; phylum Basidiomycota; class Agaricomycetes; order Boletales; family Boletaceae; genus Aureoboletus; species Aureoboletus auriporus. The sequence goes on from JBBPLF010000025.1 coordinate 11,487, forward strand.
GGTGCTTACCTTGAATGTCTTCCCAGATACTGTAAGACCATGGTCTGAGGATATAACATCCACTAACGCTGTAATATTCTAACATGTCTGCTTTCAACAAAACCTATCGTGAAGCGCGGTTGGAATAGAAAACACTCTAGCCCGGTAGTACTTACGCTTTGGTACCAAGCTGAAAAGTCGACCTCCTTCTTGACACCGATCGCGATCTGCACGGCACCCTCAATCTTTGCATCCCCTTTCTCTTTCACGACGGGTTTGGTGACTGGTCCATCGGACTTGAGAGCAGTAAAGTCGACCTCCTCTATTTTGACCTCCTCGGTTTCAAGGTTCTTGAGGTATGTGACGATGTCTTTTCCGGACAAAAAAAGAGTTGAACTGGAGGAGCACGCGTGGATGGCAAATGTAGCAAATGAAGACGCGATGGAAGCATCGATCACGGTGATCACCTTTGAAAAGGTGTTCTTGTTCAAAGCCAGGAGGGATACTGTGATCAATGGGCATCAGGCACTGCCGCGGATACGAGAGATCAGGAAACGCACACGAGTTCTTGTCGAGAGAAAAAATCTCTGCGAGGAGGTCCTCCGAGGCCAGACGCAGATCTTTGAGATTGAGCCTTTTTCCGAGGGCAGTGGAGCTTGTTTCGGTCTCATCGCGTGCGATGACGACAACGGGGACTGGGATGGCTGTTTTTGCGGTTTTTGGTTTGTAAACGAGGGTTTTGATGAGCTCGAATGATGCGGGAACGGAGGGTGTTGCAAGCAAGGCATCGCGCCAGGCTGCAGGGGAGTTGGTGTCTGCATGAGACACCGTTGCAGTTGGGGAGATTGAGAGGGAGGCGAGAGAGGCGCGCAGGGAATTCGCAGAGGACATTGTGGAACGAGTCAAAAGGCGACGTCGGTATGACTCGGTCATAAACCGACACCGATTTGGCCCAGCGCTACATCTCCTAACGATCCCTCCAACTGCGTGTTGCATACGAAAATTCAAAAGAGTACAAGTACGTAACAACTAGAACATCGCTCTTTCCCTGTCCACACTCATAAGTTCTGTAGTCGCTAACAACACATTCATTCCCTCGACCCCTACTAAAGAATCATATGTTCGCGCCCACCATAGCCTCTCTTTTTCTCCTTTCTGCTTCGGCAACCGTGAAAGCGACACCTTGTGTCGCTTTCGATACTAATTGGAATTTACTTGCTTTCGGCCTTGACGGTAAAGACTGGTTTGCTGGTACACAAGACACTTGGACCGGATGTGAGCAGTCCTCCCTACGAACTTCCTTCATTTCTCCTGTCTGACTTGTTCTCTGCAGCTGGGCAAGCTTCAGACATCACAGCCACTGGCCGGCCGTAAGTACATACGATTCTTATCATAGGCATGGCTCCACTGTCATATTCAGGACCTTCGATGGCAACCAGACCACATGCTACCTATCAGAGGTACGTGCGTTATGGCTGTTATCAACGTTGTTTTTCTTTGTCTGACTATTTCCCCAGTACACCAATGCCATATACGTTCTTAACGGTGATGCCAAAAGTCCATCGTCCATCTACATTTATGACGCTACCGCCAAATCATGGTCGACACAAAGTGTCACACTTGGCTCGTTTGATATCACCTCTTTCGACGCCATCCTCGACCATGACACCAACGTGTTTTGTAACTGCCTTGCCTTCATATCCTGATACCTATGAGACTGATATACGCCGGTATCAGATGCGCTCTCGCACGGAAACATGTTCTCGTTGGATATGGGTCTGCTCAAGGCTGCTAACAGCACACCCCTCGCATGGGCTAATGATGAACAGGCACCATACCCATCCAACTACCAACCAGTGATGGCTTTAGCTCAGAACCATATACACTTCCTCGACGTCCCTGGTGTCTCTGCTGGGTCTGCAGACATTTTTGTCATCCACTGTATGTGTCGTGATCTTCATTCTAGTATTTCCCGACTCATTCTTTGGTTATATCACAGACTCGTACTTTCAGCCCCAGCCTCAATCTTACCCACTTCCCAATGGCGGCGCTTTCCCAGCTACATACGGACAAGCAACTTCGTTCTTCCAGAACAGTGGGGTACGTGTTGAGCTCTCTGAGCATCCATTGTCCTTACGAAGATTTTATTCTAGGTTCAACAGGAGTTTGCGTTCATTCCTGAGGACTCGTCCGCAGTATATGTTATAAACGTCGAGGTGGGCCGTCTATTGAACCACGTGGGAAATGTTACTCAAGGACATGGTGCATGATACCCCAGACTAACACTACGCAACAACTCGCCGGCCCCACAATCAAGGATACCAACGCCACTTATTTTGCAAGCACGACTTCCCTCGTTCAACTCTCTAGAAACGGTACCGTCTCGTTCCTCCCCTACCAGGAGGGTAACACGTCTGTAAACGCGGCAGCCTCTTGGTCAACTGTGCAATCCCTCGCCTCTGCAGCACCTCCATCTGCTAGCAGTGCATCCGCTGCGACTCCCACGGCCTCGGGCAGCAGCTCGACTGGCTCGAGCTCTGGATCAACTAGTGGGGCGCTTTACGGAAGTACAATCCATGTTGGATTAGTCCTTGCTACCTTGCTTGGAGCGATGGCGTGGCTCCTGTGATATTTGACTGAAGAACTCCATGTGATACCATTTACGCCCCATTGATTTGTTCTATCAAAAACCCGAGTACTGATTTTCAGCCTTCTTTGTTGCTTGACATATTGATTACTCCCTTATGGCGACTAGTCGGAGTGGTGCTAGGTCATTTAAGACAATCGATCCGTTACCATCTTTTTTTTTCACATTGCTTTGACACCGAACTGCTAAGTTAGGGACTTGCACAGCTTGATTATTACTAGCGTTGTTTGTGACTATATTGTTGTTGAGTGATCCTAGTGGTAAATCTGGTGATCAGAGTGATCCGGTGCATCTCCGAAGCGGCAGCGAAGTCTAGCAAGCCTCTCAACTTTTCAACGCTTCCAACATCTCCCAGCGAGTGTTTGTAGAACGGTTTCTTAAAGACGGCCCGCCTGGTTCCGAGCTGTTTGCATTCCGTGCGTAATCCAACATAGTTCAGGGTCCTTTTTTCCCGTACTAGCACTTGGCAAACCTCTCCGTACGCGTTCCTCTGATTTATTCGTTCCTTCCTCTACACAAGCCACACCACACTCACACCCCCACTACGACCTGCCATGTCTTCCAAGGAGGGCTTCACACTATCATCTCTCTCGCTCAACTCAGAGGACTGGGATCGCTCGGAGAGCGAGATCAACCCGTCGAGCATCAACAGCCGGACAACTTCCACCCCTCGGAACTCGGTAGTATTCCCTGGTGATGGTGTAGAGGTCACGCCTAGACGGTGTCGTGGTCAAGGGAAAGAGGGGAGATCGTTGAGCGAGCTGATGCGGCTGCATGCTGAAAAGGGGACGGACGTGACGTTCAGCGCTGAAGAAGCCTCTCGGGTAGCGGACGTTCTCAAGCAATGGGTGAGCTCTCACTCTCCAGGCGCTTTCTGGCTTGTCTTTCCATTGACCGATGTTCATGTTATGATCTCGTGGCATTGTGCAGATAAATTCGGGGACGTCTCCGTACGAAGGTGAAGATGACTTTTTTTCGCGTTCTCAGGACGACTCGTCCTTGATGCCAAAGCGATCATCAAGACCTCCGATGGACATGAACGGTGGCAGACCGCGTGGTCAGAGCGAGACTTTCACCCTTCGGTTACCCAACCCAGATAACTCGAGTTCGTGAGAGGCTGTCACGGTTGATATTTTGGTGCTGTTCTTCCTATCCTTTTTTTTTCGTGCTTTTTTCGTGCTACAAGTGGTGTCTGGGATACTACGATGATCAAAGATTGTGATGACTGCTTACGAACTAATGACCTGCTATGACGTTTATGACTATGATGATGTTTTCAGTTAGCTTATTTTTATTACAGGGAGCGCATACCCATCTACACGCCTAGAGCAATATATTAATGCTTTGCTGAGATCCTTGAGCCTAGCTCGAGTACGGATACATGCATGCTGCCAAACCTGCCAGTGGATGTCTGCTCCAAGTCAGTGATGCAAATACTAGCGGCCCGGATAACGTACAGGTCTCATCCGTACCGCCTCCTCGTCCAGAGGGAGCAGATGGTGAAGTATTGTCATTCAGAGCCCCTTTAACTGTCTCCGACCAATCGGCTTGCATCATTCATTCAACGGCCCACCTCCAATCATTCCCCATCAATTGCAAGCGTCCCTAGCGCCAAGCAGTTGCCCTGACACGTCCTTCTACCTTTTGTCCGAGGATTATAATTATATCCCTTGGCTTGTCCATCATATCTCATCCAAGAAATGTAAAACAATAACCTTCGCGATAAATAGATATTGACGCCTCGACAATCAGTGATTACCGGACTCAGTTAAACTTTAACCGTCGGCGAGGTGCCAGTTCACCATTGCTGTAACATCTCGCATGAGCATGTCATCCTCTATTATGTATCGTATAACTTGGAATGAAAACGCACCGGTGTGAGTTACTCAAGAAAGATAACAGAGCATATGGGCCGCTTATGTAAGGCAGATAGTGAGTCTCAGATGAAGTATTCATGCAATGAAAATCGAGCATGAGAAGGTCATCACAGCCAACAGAAATTTTACATATGCATGGATAAGAGTGTTTATGAGTGTGTCGTGAAAGCCAGATTTTGAGATAGAGATAAAGAGCAACTTGAACTGAAAGAGATGGGGGAGACATGTAAGAACGAAACGAGAATGGGGAAGAGGGAAGCTGCCATGGGGTATAAACAGACCAAAACTTGAAACCTTGTCACCGTTTTGTACACGAATCCTGGTCGGTGCAAATTGAACGAAGTTCGCACTTCTTTCGACCTGGAAAAAAGGCACAAAACTTAGGCTGTAGGTCAAAGGAAAAGCGAAGTGGTGGGGCGATAATACACAAGGCAGTGATCACCGCTTGCGTTCCGTCGCCGACATCCACGATCCCTCTGCCTCCTCCCCAATGACAAACTCGATATCGTCATCCTCGTCATCCCCCTCACAGTCCTCGCCTTCTGTCTCTCCATGCTCGCCCTCGATATCTGTGGGTTCCATGTACGCACCGCTGTCAGGATAATGGCTCGATGTGGCACTCTGGCCTTCACCACGGTCAAGTCCTGTCACCACACTCTTCGGTGCATTCGGCAACACAAACACGTCCCACTGCCTGCCACCCATTCTGACCCAATCTCCGCTCACCTCGACCGTCTTCGACCGACTCAACACTTCCCTGACGATATCTGTGTCCGTGTGGAGCTGTTGCACCCGCTTAAACGACGCCAACAGTGAGATCGGGATCCAGCCCTCGTTATCCATCTGCAACGAGAAACAAGCGTCAAAAGAAGCCACAAAGGAGGATCCTCAACTAGAAAAGTGATAAGCAGGACTCACCCTCTGCCGGAGGTAAAGGTCTTGTGCCATATTCTGCGGGCTCAAATAATACTCCAGTTGTCCCAACAAACAGTTCCGCATGGCTTCTACCGTATAGGTGGGCGGTGTGAACTGTGCGGGTTGTTGAGGAACACTCTCATATGGTTCAACCTCCATCGGTGCATATGGAGGTTGACCATACCCGTTTGCCAAGTCGAACCCGGGTGGAAACATCTCGAATGGTGAGAGAGGTGGTGCCGGTGGTGCCGGTGGCGGCGGGGGCGGGGGCGCAAACGGGTATGAAGCAGGCCGTTGATGATGGAAGAACCCTCCTCTCCCGCGGCCACCGTGAAAGCGTCCTCCAAACCCTCGCCCTCGCCTAGCGGAAAACCCACCCCGTTCATTCCCTCCATAGCCAGGAAACGATCCCCGTCGCGGACGCATATGCCTGGGAGCATCGGTATGTATCTGCTGTTCCTCGTTGCCTTTCTCGTGCCGCCAGCTGGGTTGTCGTCCAGGAACCAAGCCTCTGTCACGATGCTCCCGTATTTCCCCCGCGCGCGCCTTTTCGCGGTCCCGTATCCCCAGACGAGCGACGTCGGGCGCATTTCCACTCCCAGTGTGGTCGCCGAATCCGTACCCATAATCTTTGACTACCCAAACGTCACTCGCAGGCGATCCCGTCTCAGACTTATCTGTCGAGTGATCGGCCTGAGAGGCAGTGAGTGAAGGCGGAACGTTCATTATTATATCGGGTTGAACGTCGACATTCTCTGAACCCGACTCGGGAGGGAGGGAGGTTGGCGAGGACGATGATTGAGACTGCGAATCGTCGAGATTCTCACTGTGAGTCGTGCCAAATTCCCATTTGATTGGTTTCTTGATCCCATTCAGCCCGCGCGAAGGTGGGTTGGCATCATTGGCATCATTAGTAGTGGGTTGGGAGAAGAGCGTTTTGGACAGTGACCTGACGGATGAATTGCGACTGGCCAGGCGGGATGGCCCAGGCTCATTTGGCCCGACACCAATGGAAAAGGCTGAAAACAGTTCCGTTGCACGCTCAACTGCGGACTCTGTGCGCTGTTCTTCGTCGGCCGAGAGCGTGCTTGGACCGGTTTGAGAGTCTGCAAGATTGATGGTGCCAAATACTATGTTTTTGCACGGTCTCGGTTGCCAGCCGTTCTGGGTGCGCGCCGCGTCCTTCGGAGCGCCGGGATCTATCGTAAGGGCAGGGGAAAGATCGGTTGTATGAGGGACCGCATGGTCGGAGGCGTTGATATAATTGGATGGGATGAGAGGCTGATTTTGGAAATGAGTGTGTGAGTGTGGAGGGGGGACCTCACCCCAGAATAACGAGGGATGACCATACATGTAGGCGGGATAGGATGGATAGTGGGGATAAGGGGGTGTACCTTGACCGGAATGAGAGGGAATGTATGAAGGAGAGGTGTGATCTGAGACATGTGTGGGTGAGAACTGTTGAGTGAGTGCATACTGAGTAAGAAGGTGGTGCGTATAGTGAGAAGGCATGTCTTGCAATGGAGGTACGAGTGGACGTCGATAGTAGGGATCTGCAGGAGGGACAGAGTCTGTCTGTAATGAGGCTAATATATGGTTTGGAGGATCAGGCAATGCAGGACTGGAACGTTGATTCGAGAGTTTCCGATGATGATGGTCTAATCTGAGATCGGGGGGAAGAGAGTCGTCGTGTGGCAACGTGCGGCCACGAATTTGCAAACGTGGACTGGAAGCAGAGCTTCCGGATCTACTTGGTTCTCTTGATTGGGAAGCGGAATGGGACTGGTGCGAGAGAGAGCTTTGTACGCGAGACAAGCGCACTGAGCCGGCTGAGGAGTAAGCATGGTGCCGAAAAGAAGCAGTGCTATCTAGAATCACAATGAGGCGGAGGTGTTATATAGCAAACAAGGGCAAATACGCACTCTGCCTGGATGGCGCAGCGGAGAGGAAGGGAGAGTCATAGCCAGCGGAGGAGGCGTTGCTTTGTCGGTCGGTAGCTGGGAGGTGGGGCCATGTGTCGGTGGCGGGGTGGGGATTGGTGCTGGAAGAAGACTGGCGGGAAAGATGGGGCGGTACGCGGACGACGAATGGATCGTGCTCATCCTGCTGGTCGAGAATGGCGAGCTGTACGGAGAGATCAGGCGGGGACGATCTCGGCTGGATCGCGTCATCGGGTGTTGGCTGGGGCGAGGGGGACGCGCGGAGAGGGGGCTGAGGAAGAGGCTGAGGCGGGGCGTGCGCCCTTTGTTCCTTGATGCGCTCTGCCCAGACGTTTACCTGCGGGGGTTTCGGGGTCGGGGAGAAGACATGGTTAGGAAAGAGCGCTGGGGGCAGCTTTTGTGGGGTCGTTCGCGAGGTGGACGTGCTCGCCTTTTTGGCGCGCTCGGCGTACGACTCGTTTGGATTGCGCGCCGACGAGACCATTCAGAAACAGCGTCTGTCACCGTCGCACTCCGCGTCACCCTTCCCCTCGCTATAATGTATTAGCTAATCACACCTGTCCAGATCCACCCCGATTCACTTGCCCACGCCTCGCTTTTCTATACGTCATCGCTTTTATATCATTGTCAACACCGTCGGGCACGTTGAGGCCCCTAGTATCTCGACAAACTATCCCGGACGTGCTAGCCTTCCTTGTCTGCCTCACAGAGCATCCAAGACTCTTCAATACATTACATCCAAACCCTTAGGACGTTGAAGGTCCCGTTCCTCATATCAGCGAGGGCACGTTGAGGCCGCATCATGCAACATTACATGTGTTTAGTACCTTCACCGCCCACATTAGTAATCGCCAACAGCTCAATGCATCATCTTACCTGTAGTGCGAAGCCTTGTATGGACCCTGGACAGGTATGTCAAGGTAGTTGGATTGCTCCGACGTCAGTGTCGTCAGCTTGACATTCAGCTGTTCAAGGTGAGCACGGGCAACTTCTTCGTCGAGTTCCTTTGGCAGTATGTGCACTCCAACCGCAAACTTGCCAGGGTTTGTCCACAATGCAATCTGAGCCAAGACTTGATTCGTGAACGAGCAAGACATCACAAACGAAGGGTGCCCAGTCGCACAGCTATATCAATACCCTGTAAGCACTAGTCACTTGTCAACTGCAGCCACCTACCCCAAGTTGACGAGACGACCTTCGGCGAGGAGGATCACATGGCGGCCTGCAGGTGTCGTGTATCGGTCCACCTGTGGCTTAATGTTGACAACGTCCTTGGCGTTTGCCTTGAGCCATGCGACATCGATCTCAATATCAAAGTGACCAATGCTAGAATAAATCTCAGTAATCTTGCGGACACCAACATCATGAAACCACCAACTTGCTGACGATAGAATCCTCGGGCATCGCCAAAAAGTGCTTGGCAGTGATGATGTCACGGTTACCAGTAGTAGTCACAAAAATGTTGGCCCGAGGAGCAGCATCTTCCATCGTGGTGACCTCATAACCGGCCATGGCAGCCTGGAGGGCGTTGATGGGATCGATTTCCGTGATTAATACGCGAGCACCGTAAGAACGAAGCGACTCGGCACACTGCAACAACCAATTAGGATCACTAACATCCAGTTCGCAAGGAAGACATACACCCTTGCCAACATCACCAAATCCAGCAACGACGGCGATTTTGCCAGCAAGCATGACATCCGTGGCACGCTTGATCCCATCTACAAGGGATTCACGACATCCGTAATAATTGTCAAACTTGGATTTGGTGACGGAGTCGTTAACGTTGATGGCAGGGATCTTGAGCTTGCCATCACGGAAAGCCTTGTAAAGATGGTGAACACCGGTAGTAGTCTCCTCGGAAAGACCTCGGACATCTGAATGACCTATCAGACGCGATCGCACGAACCCGAAAGATGCTTACCCGTTAAGTATTGGGGATATTTCTCGTGGACAAGGGTAGTGAGATCACCCCCATCATCCAAAATCATGTTCAGGCTCTTGCCACCAGGGAAAGCAGCAAGAGTCTGTTCAATGCACCAAGTATATTCCTCCTCTGTCTCGCCCTTCCAAGCAAATACAGGGACACCTGTTGCAGCGATGCTAGAGATACCTAGTTATATCCCATGGAAGAGGGCTCTGGTTCTGTACTCACGCGGCAGCGGCATGGTCCTGGGTAGAAAAGATATTCTGAACGGAATATTAGAAGGAAATATCGATGATGATATGCCAGGATACCCACGCAAGACGACCATGTAACCTCCGCGCCCAGAGCAGTCAGAGTCTCGATCAAGACAGCTGTTTGGATCGTCCTGAAGCAGAAACGATCAGGATTAAGAACAGAGTAGGAAGTCCTGCCATACATGTGAAGGCAACCTGCGATGCGAGCACCAGTCAATGGCTTGGAACCGCCATACTACAGACACTGGTAAGCCCATTGAACGACATTCGATGCTCGAGATGGGTTACCTTAGCCCTCATATACATGAGTCCTGGCATTTCGTGCTGCGGTGCACGTAAATGACTGCGATGATGAACCGATGATGATAACTTGCCTCTGCGATCTGGATTTCCTTGCGACCAAAGGCAGCAAGAGAGATGTCTAAAAAGGATCACATGTTGAATGTTGAATACCAGTCATGAGCGAGCCGGTTACCTGCGACTTTGTAAACCATGTTTTGGGTGATCTTGAATGGATGGTGAGGGATGAAGAGAATGAAGCGAGAATGAAGCGATTTCTGAGCCTGACGCCACTCTTTATTCTCACCCCCACGTGGCCTACCGTGGGAATACGTTTGTTCTTCCAACCAAGTTAACAGTAACCAGTTGTAGTGAGCCGAGGGATATCCGGTTGGCCGCATCATTGATTGATTCATGTCATGTCTCAAAAATCCCAAGACCAGCCCGTGAAGTCGCGCTCCAAGTGCCAGTTACTCGAGATAGGTATGCCCTCTCGCGGAGCTGAAAACTGTCATACACCACTCAGTGACACTTACTTACATGTTCGGGACACCCAGTCCAATATTCCTGCGAGCCTGAGAGGGTTCCAAGTGGAGAAATTCGTGCTCACTGTTTTCCATTCTCTCGTATCTTTCGAATGTTGGTTAGCATTTTTCTCCAAGATTCGAAAACTCAAAACCCAACGACGCTAGATGTCCCAGTCGACCTTCTATAGAGATCACTAGGTATATCACAGTAGACGCGAAGACAGGCGAAATCGAGATACCCGATGGACCAAGGTTCGTCCGTCCTCTCCCGAAGGATTTGTTGCAGAATTACTTCCCGTAGAACAGCTCGCTCCCCAAAGCCAAGCCTTGGGAAGATGTCCATCTGTATAACAACACTGAGCGATGAAAACGAATATTAGGGGAAAATACGTGTCTCCACTTGTCCGCGGTCTTCGAGAGGTGGACCTTGTTTTGATTGGTCACGCATGTTTCACTGATACACGACGACCTCGAGGCAGTCTCCACCCCGGAGTTCCTGTTTCTGCTGTCTATCTATAGATTTGAACCTTTGTGTTGGGAGCATGGCGCATTCGGGGGTCTACGGCCCCCGACTGTAGTGAGGGGGATAAACGTTTGATAATTGTGGTACGTAACTGGCCGATCGTCACTGATCTGTTCCGAACGCCGTCTGATCAGCCCGAATCGCGGCGTCCTCCGCGATTCCCGGCTGCGTCACGCAGTATGAGATCAAACACGTCACATAGCCGTTTCGGGATCAGAAACGTTACATACGCCTCGTGCCTCGGCTACGGCAGGCTGTGCTCAACCCGTCGCTGAGTTGGACGTACATCAACGTTGATGGGCCTAGCAATGGTACCCCATACAAATTTTCATATAGATATGCCTCCCGGACCTGACGAAATGGACAAATATCGCCCCATGCATTCCCCTTATCCCCTCTCAGCTGGCTATCTCTCCACCATGAATGCTACCTCTAGTTTATCTGGCGCCGTCGGTGAATTGGATATCCCGCCCCAATTGAGGAATCCTACTCCACACTACTCTTTCCATCCGTACCGCGCATCCCCAATTCATCAGCGTCAGACGTCAGCGCACTCAGATCTCGCATATCCGCATTCCCTCGTCCAAGGACCTAGTCCAAGACCCTACTCCCATCATTCTTCCTCGCCCTCCCGAGATTCTATGGAGGATGAGATCAAGATTCTGCGGAAGAAGGTCCGAGAGCTCGAGCTCGTAAACGACCATAGTCGACTCCGCATCAAAGAACTCGAGAGCGAACTCGCACGTGGAAGCCCCACCGAGTCCACCATGAGTCACTCCAAAAACTCCCCCCTTTCCTCCCTTTCTTCCCCAAGCACGCCACATCCCGGATCTATTCACATGTCTTGGAAGGCGCGCACCGACGCTCGCATACGGCTCTTTTGTTCTTTGAACCGCGCCGGCAATGCTCTCTGTTCCTGGCACGATTCTCGACGTGAACGCCGCGCATATCCTCCTCGCATGGCCCCGCCAGGTTGTCTTAACTGCGGTTGCACATACGAAGAAGCTCTCTTCGAAGAAAGCCTATCGCGCCATGGAGTAGGCAGCTATCACCCCGGGGAAACCGTCCGCATGGATCCCGCGTTGCGAAACCCCCTCCTACGCTTATTACAACAACGATATGGGTACAGAGATGGAGACTTTGAAAGGGATCCTGTCACAGGGGAGTGGATCGAGGGGGAAGGGCACATGTTTTGGGAACAGAAATTGGCTGCCGGCGCTCTCAGCGTTCGAAAGGCACGAAACGAAGATCGCCGTTGAACCTCTCCCTTTCCTTGCGATCGGACAACCCCTTGCGCTCTGACATGCTATAGCACAACCCAGAACGGATTACGTATATTTCACGGACATACTACGACTTTTAATAATCATTCTTCCACTTCCCAGTGTATTACCGCTTGCATTCGATATTCCATCTCTGAAGACCTACCATTCTACGATTATATCAATATCTCATCGCGATTAGACATGAGTATGTTTGAATCAATTTCATATACATCCTCGTACCACGTGCAATTGGTGCAATCGACCATCATGATCAGTGATTGATCCGGTCATTGAGTCTCCGCTGTGCTTGGAGGAAACGAATTTGACGCGTTTCTATGTTCACATCCGTATAGTGTATGACCGATCTTAGTGCCAAAGCCAATCAGTCTTGAATGCTGGCGCGGGGACCGTCGACTGGGCTTAAATTCTGCGTACCACCGGACCCGCACACACTTGCCCTGTTTCAAGTCGCAACCGAAGAAACTGGGTCACGCGACAGTGGACTTAGAAACTCGCCGGAGATTTGTCACATCCGCGAAAGTTTCGTCCCAACGATCCCCATGGCCGCATGGCTAGTGCTATCGGGTTCCTAACTGCGGATCGTCGTCGTCTTGTTAGAAGACGGAAGCACTCTGCACGTGGAAGATACGTGGTGGAGCACGGTTAACGTCTGTGAAACGTTGACAAATTGCTGCGGGGCATTCAAGACGCTTCGAACTGTTCAAACGATGACATTGCGGGCCGAGAAGAAATCGCTGTTAGTAAGAGTCAGCATTCTTGCACTCAGTCCAAAAAATTGAACCATCTTCAACATTTCTCAAAAGTTATTGGCTAGGATCGACGTGGAGGGCTACATACATCTGTGGCAAGTGAAATTCAATTCTGAGGCAAACAAGACTGACGCAATTGAAGCGTGCCATGCCTCATCATTTGCCGCAGATAGGCTGGTGAACTGAACCGGAAGGGTCGATGATCTGAGTCCTTCGGCATATCAACGGGTTTCGAAGTAGCCCCAAAGGGGTTCGGCCTCCCTGGGTCTTTCAAGAAGTCACCAAATGCTGTAAATTTATGGGCAATGATATGGAGGGGTAAGAAGCATCATTCAGCGAGTTCTACCACCACTAATGGCAAGAATGTCACTCAGGATGGATGTTGACAAAACTTCTAATTAGCTTTACTTTGAAGAGTTTCGAGCTAGAAAATCGAAAGCCAGTGGTTTCCCAATCATTTCATGCAATATGTGTTGCCGATGTATCAGTTTATCGTCTTCTGTGAGCAGATGTAATAGAAAGGGTTCCACTCGGGGCCTCGGGGGGTCGGGAGCCTGTCAGGGAATTGTACCGCATCGGTCATCCACGGGTCCACATGAAACAATACACGATTCACAGGAGCATATTTTTCTCCTCTTTTAAATCTCCTTCTGGTCCCGATATCAGAAGCTTCATGAACAGCCCCATAAATGGAGTGCGTGTCTTCCATGCAGATCCACTGTGCATCTGTAACCATCCATTTCAAGACGTGTGAGCTGTCGCAATAATCCTACCCGAGACGTTCATACCATATGTACACGCGGACAAATAACCGTGTGCTCCCACCCTATAGTCATCAAGATGCCATTCCAAGATAGTTGTATACGATGGAATTTCACGTTCAACTAGTCCTATTACCGTAGTAATGGGGATCACCGTTCACTGTCCATTGTATCAGTAAATCTTGAGATGGCAAGGTTGTTTTACCCATTGGCCACTTTTACACGCGACACGCTGACATCTCGGACCCGACCTTTGTGCTGTAAAAGGGAAAGTAAACCCAAAGCTTGAAGAAAGGGAAAAACCTATGTAGTAGGTTGAACTCGGTGCCTGTGTATATCATCGAGAAGAATCGATTATGTAATCGTATGGATCCACTGTGCGACACGTGGCCATTCCGAGTTGACCGAGACCGCCACTCGCCTCGGTCGTAATGATTGTCTCGACTAGCCATGTTTCTCGGCGCTGGAAACTCCCGGAGAGCTCGTTGCTTGTTATATCTGTATGGAAACCTGTAGGGCTTTCTCAAACCTCCAAGTGGACTTGCGTACAGGTGACCGATGCCACTCTAACCGTTCGATGTCAAAAGGAGTTTCAGGCCCAGCTAGAATTCATTCCTGGGACCCGATGTAATCTGTGCTTTCTGGGATCCCACCAGGTAGCTTGAAGACCTGCATCAATGAGGGAGAGCAACAATTATATTGTAACCGAATTCCGATTATCGGCCACATCTATTGGCAACCGTATCCCCGTATGTAGAACTGAGTAATTGTCGACGATGTCTTCGGGTTATCTACCCAGCCTAATCTAGTAGACAAGCTGTCGTAGATCCGGGCCTGCGTCACCCGCTTCTTTGTAGACCCATGCTGGATTAATATTTGGATTTACTGTCACTGCCCAGCCAACGAGCAGTTTCCATGACTCCTCTGACAGGGAAGATAGCCTGGGACCTGTCCTCCCTTTTGACCATCATACTACGACCAATCAGCATTCACGCTAGCCGTGACAACAAAATCTTGACTGACAGCGGAATGATGGGATACATGCTAGTCCTGTTCGTTACCACTCAAATCAGCCGCTCCTTGGCATGGTCCTGGACCACCGTTCAAACACCGCCGGATTCTGGGTTACGGGTTGCAGAAGACATTATCCAAAACACTTTTGACGGTAACTCTTATCTCATTATAGCACAATCTATATACTCAAACCACGACACAAAGCCGAACTCTCACAGACGGCGATAGATGCCCTCTTTACGAGCAAAGGTATTCCGATACGTTTGTTCCGATCACTGGCAACCGGTATCTCACAGCGTCCAAAGATGCGCTCGAATCCTACCAACGGAAGTCGGATTGCTTCCAGGATGCCATAGCCACGGTGAAAGCCCAATGTGAGGAATCCCGAATGGACGAACAAGAGCGTATCCAGGGTACTCTTATCCATCATTTCAGGTGGTTTTCGTGCTGTCTAATCACGCATACAAGCCGCCATTGGCATGACCATGTGTGAACTTGCCACCGCAAGACATTATTTGCCACCGATGGAGTGCGCTGCATTTGCAAGAATCGATCCCAAACCTTCTCCGTCGACCCCTCAGAAGCAAGCTAGATGTGTAGAGTGGGCAAAATATCCTTGGTCTACGGGACTGCTTTGACACTTTAAGATAGTGCGCTCTCTCGGAGCGCCCAGTTCTGGTCGAGCTATTCTGGCTACCTCCGCGAAATCCGTAGGTCGAAACGTGGCGCTCGAAAATGATTCTCTGATGGTCGCTACCAGCCCAGCTTTGCTTCACATTCAGAAAGTGGATTGACATTGGTAACGCCTCATACACTCCGTTATTACCGTCGCTTCATAATGAAGTAATATTAACGAGCCACAGATACCGCGAAAGATATTTATAGAAACATCACCCGAGAGAAGGCCATCCTGGTACGGTTTTTAACGGAGAGAGAGAAAGGCTCCAAGACAACGCAACGGCGATGGGAAAGGACGGCAGAGGTGGGAATTAATCGTCACCTTCGCAAAATGGAATATTTGTTGTCAGTGTTTGATGACGAATCACATACAGGACATGCATGACATACTAGAAGCATTACGATTGGTTTCCAATGGGATGCGGGATACAGCGGACATGATGTCTATGGCCGTCCTCAACAGCTCTCAATCGGTATGTATTTGCATCGTTATATTGTAAGCTGGATATTGACTTCTTCCAGCTTCTCACAGAAGTACAGGGCGTGATCCAGAAGATCGAAGACCGATATCGTATCAATCAAGGAGAGATCATGACAAAGGTACCAAAGCCTTGCAGATATTATTAATGTTTGTATGACTGATCATCCGAAGCTTTATAGCATGCTTGAAAGTGTGGAACGCGATGTGTGTATTCTAGATCCTTATGTCCCGGAGGTCACTCACAATTTGTGATTATCCAGTACTCCGACCATCTCCTCGGGCTTCTCCCTGGCATCCAATCATCCATCGCATTTGAATTAAGTACGGCACTTGCCTTGATTAAAGATGAAAGTCTCCGAAACATAGATGTGGCCGTGTGTAGTCATTTTTGACGGTATCAGGGAAACTTGACACGATCTTCAGGCGCATATAGAGCGTCGACTTGGCTTGTTAGAGGGTGGCCTTGCCGCAATGCAAAACGTCGGGTCATATTCGCTTCCAACGTGTGTCACAATATGACGTTTTCCAGTCTCTAGAGCAACTCACGAGAGTCATGGAGGATTCGTCGAAAATGCTCGAAACTTCCCTTGATCAGGCAAAAATTGCTCAGGGCATCCACGGTGACACTGTGGCTTCGATGTATCACCTCGTGGAAGTTGTTCACTTACTTACTCAGACAACACACACCGAGATCGCGTCGATTAATCGGACCTCGTCTGCGCTAAAGGAAAGCCTTAATCGAACGTCCGGTTCTGATTGGCTTAACGCGCTTCTGGTCTCGCTACTTCAGCTTTTCCCTGGTTAGTAGTCCCACCATCCTTTTCTATCGCACTCAGACGTTACTCTGCGGAATAGAGCTTTCCTTAATCAAGGCTGCAGTTAATTCTCACTCGTTGCGCCTTATTTTGCGTATTATCGAGACCCTCTGGCATGGGGCGCGGTTCCTCGTTTCGCTACTTGTGGTAACGGAAACAGCCGTTGAATATCCATAACCTGATCTTTTCTCCAGAGCGCCTTCATACTCATGAATACCAAGTGGGGGCCACCGTTTCGCCGACGAGTAGCACTCGACGACCGAGAGGCACGTGTAACGACATGGGATGCCGCTTTGGAAAAGGATATCGAGCCACTCGTCAAACCGATGAGAACGCGGACCCAACTTCGCAAACGATCTTTTCGCTCCCGGATTCCAGACCGTCTCTGTCGGCCAAGCGAAGAAGCCAGATGGTTTTGATGTCACCCTCGTTCTCCTTGTTTGAAGATACGACAATACCCTGAAACCACGGCCGCCGCGGTCACCGCCACCTTGTAAATCACTCTGCTGGCACCTCCCTGCACTAATGGACAGTTTAGAAGATCACGCTTTGCTCGGATGTTTCGCTCGACCCACTGTAGCATCTGCCTTGTTCTATTTTTCATTCGTACTTGATCGGTTGTCAGTCACAGAAGTAGAGATGTCACAGTGAGTCACGTCAAGTCACATTGTGACCCGACAGTAAACTCCGCTCGGCACCAGCGTTTGACTTCAGAAAAATCTCCGACTCATCAGCTTCGGCACTGCTCGGCAGATACCATCGCTTTCGACGATCTTTGGTCATTTTGTTGTTGAAGTTCGCAGTAAGTAGTTTACGGTGAAATCTGCTGTAAAGATGTGACTTGCGTGTGGACAATGAAAGGGGGATGGTGTGATTCAGAGCGCAGATCCAAGTCTCACGACCCGACAATGACAGTTGTTTACATGGCTATTTGGAGTCCAAGTCAAGTTCCCCTTATCAGAACGCCTCCGTGCCCCTCCACTTTTTCGTTTTTCCCATCCAACGCAATCCGTCAATGGCTTGTGTTGGAAGGACCGCCAACTCGTTCAGCGTTCTTGGTTCGCTCAACTCAAACGAATTCTGCGAACCCATACCACAGCGCAACTTTTCAAGAAAAGGCGACCTCGTTCCCGTCAAGCTACCTCAAAAAACAAGCCAGTCGGATCTTGAGCGACAACGCAATCCCGCTCAATGTCAGAACGGAAACACCAAGCTCACACCGCTGAACACCACCGACCAGTCCTGCCTTCGTGACTCGCGCAACCCAAAGGCAAATGAACTGTGCCCATCCTTACCACAGCGGGGCACTCCAAACAAAAGCTACCCTCGAGGTCCCGCTCCCTCTCAACAGTGCAGCCTTACTCGTCGCCAAAATGGAAACATAAAGCCCGGTTTTGGAGCGGTACGAGCACTTCCCTCTGTCAAGCATGTTCATTGATTCATCTGCATATCGGGTATAGGCACCAGGTCGAAAGCATACTCCTCTTGTCCCTCTACCCTATAACCCACCCCGATTTCAAAAGTTAAATGAGCCAACTGGGGCCATACCAAACGGGTTTTGCAACCCAATCCCTAGGTGATGTCGTCCGGAGCCTTGCTGAAGAGCAACTTATTGACTCCCAGCAGATCATGTCCCGGTGCTATCGACCCCTGTCCCACTCCGATTCCAATATCCTCCGAGAACGAACCCCTCAAAGCAATTCTCAAAACGTTGCAATCCTCCAATACTTACCCAGACACACCCAGGTCAATGTCTGAAGTGAGTTCAGCCCGTTAATCTGACGTAGATTATGTCATTGACGCTGACAAAGCCCACTGCTGCTCGCGAACATCCCCCTCAAACACCAGAAGTTATCTCGCGCACTCCAACCCTGATCGACTCGTCCATAGAAGCGAAGGTCACCTTACCACCCCCACCGGGCTTATCTAGACCCAATGAACTTGGAATGAAATCTGGTAATCGTACTCGTGGTTCAATGGTAGGTTACCACACAGCTAACATCATTCATCTATCGTTGATTTTTATGTGCAGAAACCCGTCAACGGAAGGCGCCGATTCAATCAGGTAGCTGAAGTGTCCAATTTTGAGCGCCACAATGGTCCTGTGGACACGAGTCGAGTCATCCCTCCACCTCCCTCCGGAGGTGTCCCAAATGCTGTCAAGCTACCTGGGAATCAAAACCCTCGGCATGCCCCTCGTTCCCCAGCAACTTCTGTCAGTTCCTTGTCCGAAGGCTTCTCGGGTAGTTCTTCCGTCCTTTGCAGTGACACTACATATACCGTGAGTTCTTCATCCGATCTTGATGTATTGTTTTCATATATGTTACTACCCCAGTCTGTTGATTCTGGTATCGCTTCACGGCATTTCAAAATGTCCAAGTATACCTGCCGCAATTGGATGAGAGGCTACCCTTGTTACAAGTTACCGTGCACATTCTCCCACCCGCCAGGACCGCATGACCCACCGAGCAGGACTAATGTCGAGCCGCAACTGAAACCCGAACCGCTCTACGCCACTACCATCTCGGACCATCTTAAAGTACGGTTCGATCAGGGCTTCGAGGTTCGAGACGTGGTAACGGGTTTTGAGAGCCGGTGGGTACACATAGGGAATATCGCTGGCACCGTCACTTCTACCGCTCTGAGTACGCTACTTGCTGCCTATCAAGTCGACAATATCCATCTCCCAGAGCTGTCGGGAAAGCCGGTGACCGCCAAGATTCAATTCGCCGCTGCCGCGGATGCGATCAAAGCCGTGGCGGACCTCAACGGAATCGAGTTTGCTAAAAGAACGATCACTGCCAAACTGGCAATTAACAATTCGATCCGTGGCAGCACTGTTCTCACGGACACGGACGTACAAGTTATCTGGGAGTGTCCCTTTCGAGTCGGCTATGTCGGCTATGACACCTTGAAGGAGGCAAGGGCTGCCATTGACTCTTTACACGGTTTCTCGTTGGAATACTTGGTGGTCTCTGCCCAATTATACGAGGGACTTCCCTGCGTAGGCGCATACAACGTCATCTTCAAGCACCTTCCCGCAAGCATGACCGAAAAGGGCCTGCGCGAGTTCGCCAAATCAAAGACAGTTATGGTGGGGCGTCCAAATTATCAGTCCCTTGACAAAGCAGTCGACTCCCTTCGCTCCAGACTAGAAGAGTATGGGACGATCACTAGTTTTGATATCATCCCTGCTCCTTACAAGGACGGAATGATCAAAGCTTGGGCTCGTTTCACATCCCCTACTGAAGCTCGTGCCGCTCAAGACGACCTAGATCGTCGACGCCCTAAGCCCATAGGGCATACAACTCTGTCCTGCCGCCATGTCGTCAGCGTGACACACGTGATGAGCGCGGCCAGTTACAAGAAAATGCGTGAAGACATTGGATGGCTGCGTTGGTCGTGGCAGCGTAGATTCGGGCCCAGCGTCTCTATCAGAGAGAGAATCAAAGAAATTGCCGACGAAGATGCTCCAGTATACATCAGGTTATCCAGCGAACATCCCGAACTGCTGAGTAGCCTCAAATACGAGTTCGAGCAATTGTTACACGGTGAAACTCTTACACTCGACAAGAAACCGATATGGGATGACTTCCTCATCGTCGAAGCTGGTCGCATCTATATCACTCAGCTTCAAGACAAGTATCCCGGCATTCAGATTCAGGTACAGAACAATAGGCGCGTAGTCTCGTTGTGGGGACCCATCGTAGTGAGGCATCGTGCCCGTCAGGAACTTGTCCGCAAGCTTGTCGAACTCAAAGCGCAGCAATTTTGGAAGATCCCGCTATCCGGAAAATTGTTGGGCCTTTTTTGCAGCGCCGAGCTCTCTACTCTACAGGAGCTCCTTGGTGCGGAAAACTGCATTCCGGATTTCGGAGAGCGCGTCCTTGTTGTTCGAGGAAACGATTTTGCATTTCAGACAGCCTGCAATGCCGTCCAGGCCGTACAAAGCCGACAAAACGATGGGGCCTGCTCATCTGACACCTTCTGTCCCGTGTGCTTCGGTGAAGCGGTCGTACCCGTGTCACTTGCATGCGGTCACCAGTGGTGTCGTGCCTGTCTCACGGGCTACCTGACTTCGGCAGTGGAGAACAAGACATTCCCCATGAAGTGCCTCGGAAACAACGCCACGTGCACACAGCGCATCCCGCTTGGCCTGTCGCGAAAATTGCTTTCTGCGGCAGATTTTAACGCAGTGATCGAGGCCGCTTTTTGGGTTTACGTTCACGGCCGACCAGACGAGTTTCACCCTTGTCCCACGCCGGACTGCACGCAAGTGTACCGTTCCGCTCCGCCGAACTCGGTGCTGCAATGTCCCTCGTGTCTCGTTCGTATCTGTCCCGCATGTCGCATAAAGTACCATGACGGTCTGACATGCGAAGAGCGCGACGTTGCCGAAGACAAGCTCTTCAAAGAATGGACGTCGAGTCATGACGTCAAGAGCTGTCCAGGTTGCAAGGCTCCAATCGAGCGTAGCGAGGGATGCAACCATATGACGTGCACCCGTTGCCAGACGCACAGTTGTTGGGAATGCTTGGCAACGTTCCCAAGAGGCCAGGGCATCTACGACCACATGCGTATGCAACATGGCAGTATTGGACTTTGATTCTCTTCTGGGTTTTATATATAGCAGGTCTCATCTTTCATCGTGCTTCATGATCCATATGGATGGTGTTTTTTCTTCCCCTTTTTTCATCTGTTGTACGAGTGTACGAGTTTAGCTTGTGGCCTACTGTTGTGTTCCGATTCACCCATTACTTATTTATGAATTATAATATGCAATTGTTCTTGTACCCTCAACCTTGCATAGATAGCAGTCAAATAAATACATATGGATACATGTGCATGAACTTGAATCTTTGAAATCGAGTCACTGGAAATATGTATACACCACGAACTAGAAACGGGTAACAGATGAGCACTGACAAACGAGTAAAAAGATGACAAAGGAAGACGTACGCTTTCATAAGGCTGCGCGGGTGGCCTTCCATGATACGGCAGCGAAGCAGGCAATTCTGGTCGGTCTTCCCGCCACGCCGCAAACGACCCATAATGATCCATATACCCATCCCGCTCATCCGGATAATCCCGAAGCTCCTCCGGGTACGCACGGTCGTGCGGCGCATACACGACATACGAACTCGGCGTGAGATGGTCTCCCCGCTTGTTCCAAAACCCGACACGCATCTTGCGCGCATAACGGGGCGGCGACGGTTCCTGCATGGGTGGTCGCGACGCCTCCAGGCTCGCGCGCTCGACGGGGGGCTGTGGGAGTGGATTCTCACGTCTGTTCCCCGAGGTGTTGCCGCCGCCAGCGTTGTTGCTTCCATAGGGATCGCGCGTGTGTGCGTGTGGCGAAGGTGAGGGCGAATGGGAATTGGGGTGTCGAGGTGCATAGGGCGATGGTCGGCGATCACGATATAACGGGGATGGCTCCCGTGAATGGCTGGTGGCATACGGCGACGTACGTGCATCTCTCCGACGCGGGGATGGATCAGGGGAGGAATCCGTTGAATTCGAACTTGCCTGATCGCGCAATGGCGCGAGATAAATCTCACCACTCGACAGAGCGGATGAGGATTCGTGTATCGTGGTCAGATTGGCGACGACGGGTTCGGTACGACTACGCGAGAGCTGGCCAGAAGTGCTTGATGGCCAGGTTCGGGAGGACGTGCTCGCGTTCAAAGAGTTGGACATATCTTCTGTAAAGTTGGCGTAAACGTCTCGTGTGGATGACGATGCATTGGGTAACGATGACTGTCTTGTCAGAGGGTCTGGAACAGGTGGTCCGCGTGAACCCGCAGAGGAGGGCGAACGAGAATGGTAATTGGAAACGGGCTCGTCCATGCTACGACGGCTTTGTTGGTAATGCGTCGGGGTGCGGATGATACTGGACGAGAATGTTGGGTGGAGATCTCCCCTGGATGTGAACGATTCGGGCTCCTGGGTGAACAAGGTTTGTTGTGCTGAAGCAGAACGGCTATGGGAGAGTGTCGGCGTAGGTGCTGGGTATGGTGGCACCTCGATCGCGGGTGGCTGCGAGCGAGTCCTATTCGGCCAAGAATCGGTTTGGCTGATGGGACGTTGACCGGAGGCAGATGGACCAACGAAGCCAGAGGGATCAGAGTTATGTCTCGTTGGACCAGTAGGCGTGACAGAGTTTTCTTGGGCGCTGTAAAGGTAAGCACCCCGTGTGGACGTCCTCCTGTCCGGCGTCTGGTTCTGCACCTGGGCACTCGAACCCTCCTGCGATGACCCTCTACTGTTCTGACCATGATCCCGCGGGGGTGTGGATGCGCTGTGAAAGCCGCCGGCGGGCTCTGCCGATCCGCTCCTACGAGGGTTGAAATCTCGCGTAGGAGTCGCACGACTTGGATCTTTACTCTCGAGCAAACCTGGCGGGTTCCAAACCCAAGGCGTATGCGGTTCCTCGCCATTATACTCTGACGGGTCCTTTCTGCAAACGAACAAAACAAACGTGATACGAACCTGATCAGCGTGCTATCTGGCTTGGTCTAGACGCCGGCTAAAAAAGCCAGAGTTGGAAGCCGCGAGACGCACCTCTTGACCATGCCTTCGAGACCTAATCCATTGTCGGACAGTTTCGTATTCCAGTAACTCGGCGAGGGCGGTTTCGGTACGCGCTTGTAAGGGTTGAAATTGGGCGGAAACCAGCCTGGGGCGGGTGCCCACGGTTGTTGTGGATTCTGCATGTTCGCAAGGGGGTTGTACTGCCAATATCCGGCGTTCCAACGTGGATGTACCGCAGCCCCACCGGGAACTGGGGGTGGACCTGGATAGCCTGGAGGAAAGGCAACATTACCGCCTGGCGGCCAGCTACCTGTCCAACCTTGGGGGGCCTGTTGTGGCGGCTGCATGAGTTGTGGGTTGGGGTGCCACCCCTGGACGGTCTGTGAGGCCATCGGGAACGGTCTGATACGATGAATAAGACAAGTCTCGATCAGAGGCAAAGTCGGCTGCAGCAAGACTCACGCTGGAAGTTGGCTGGAGATAACGTGCACACAACACACTCCCCGAGCGGTTAACTTAAATACGTCCTGCGTTCACCGAAAGTAGTGCCCGTCAAGGCCGGATGGCGCGCCTTTCTATTTACCACGAGCTCTGGCAGCAGCACAGCCAAGCTGACAATAGTCTGCCCCGGTGTACACTCGCGATCCCCCGCCGGCGCACCGGAGGTTCCATCCCGGTAGCTTCCAGAAGTTCCGAGTTGCGAATTGTACAATTCCCGTTACACGAACGTTCAACCCTTTACTAATCGACTGAGTCACCATAAAATTAAATAGTCCACAAATATATACGATACAAGTCCATAGTCATACTCATCAAGTCCACATCATGCACGTAAGGTCCATCGGAAAATATCTACTTGTGAATAGGGAGAGCTTAGCTTCATTTTTAAGCACAGACACCCAAATCCTGCCACACGCCAGCAGCATCTCCGGGAGAGTTTGACTCGGTCCACTGTACCGCAGACCAGAGTTGGTCATTGAACGTGACAGTCTCTCCCTGTGTGTACGCGACGGTTTTCTGCCAAGCGGCAACGCCATTGCAATTAGCCTGGTTGATGATCGGCTGAGAGCAAATGCCTCCTGCAACCCATTGATCAGGGTGCGTGGTTGGGGCATTGTTATAAGTCCACTGCTTCGCCGTGTACAATTGATCGTTAAAGATCACCCGATTCCCTGCAGTGTACTAAGAAAAGAATGAACACCAATCCTGGTCATCATGATATGAACACCTACGGCGAAAGCAGACTGCCACTGCTGGACACCATTGCAGTTAGCAGTGCCAGAAGTAGGGAGTGGCGGTGACGTAGTGGTCACGGGGGCACTAGGGGTACCGGTCGATTTCGTGGGGGGTGTAATGGGGCTCGACGATGGAGAGGTCTTCCCAGCAGGGCTAGAAGATGGAGAGGTCGTCCCAACGGGACTCGATGAAGGAGAAGCCTTCCCAGCAGGGCTAGAAGATGGAGAGGTCGTCCCAACGGGGCTCGATGACGGAGAAGCCTTCCCAGCAGGGCTAGAAGATGGAGAGGTCGTCCCAACGGGACTCGATGAAGGAGAAGCCTTCCCAGCAGGGCTAGAAGATGGAGAGGTCGTCCCAATGGGGCTCGACGACGGAGAAGCCTTCCCAGCAGGGCTGGACGATGGAGAGGGGGTCGTTCCAGTGGGGCTCGACGATGGAGAGGTCTTCCCACCAGGACTGGACGTTGCAGGAGGGGTCGTCGCAGTCACATTGGACGATGGATGAGGAGTAGAAGTCACATTAGACGTTGGAATGGAACTGAAAGTCGTGAGGAACGATGGGGAAATGGACGTTGGGGGTGGAACCAAAGTCGCGTTCGACGTTGGCGGAACGGGAGTAGAAGTCGCATTGGACGTCGGCGGAACGGAAGACGTTGGGAAGATCGAGGTGGGTTGACCCGATCCAGAAGTCTGCGTCAAATGTCAAAAAGTCAGTCCAAGGTCTTGAACAGCGCAAACCAAAAAATGCCACTAACAGAATTTCCATTACGCTGGAAGACGGCAGCGCCGTTGACAGCGGCGAGAGACGAGAGCACAGTCACCAAAGCAAAAAGAGAAGAGGGGATCATATCGACACGGGATCAAAAGTGAGTGTGTGAGTGAAGTAGAGAGGAGAAAGATGGTGTTTGCAGCCGACACCTCCCCGTTCTTATACTGTTGGTCACCGAGCCTATCCGCCACCAACTGAATGGAAATGGTTTAGACCCTCAAGATACCCAGAACGGGTATTCCGCAATGCAATTCAAAGAGGCATTGGTGGCATAGAATGCTCTGCTGAGTCACAGCTTATCAGCCCCTTTCTTGACGGTAGGAACTCACCGCAGAATCGGCACCCTGAACTCCGCAGAAGATCGTAATGAAACCCCCACAGGAACGACCGCCGACTTAATGGCAGTGACGGTGCTTTTGAGACTTTGACTCGGAAACGGACTTGTGTGGCCGATGACATGTTAAAAAAATATCAGATCGCGGCGAAAAACTATCCGTAGGGTAACATTGGGCATGCCGAACCCTCTTGAGAGTCTTGGGGATGAAATCGAGTTTATTTCGTCTTACCTGTGCTATCAGATATATGTCATCGTCGAGTTCCACACGGAACGATCACCGACCCATTTTGTATGACGATTTGCATCACGTGAGCTCCACTGTTGCCCCCTATTCGCACAAGGCTCATTATCTCGCCCTCGCTCTGCGCTCGGTATCGTGGAGCGGTATCATGGAGGGTGTGACCATTGATGCCAGTGGTTACCATTTAATAGAGCGATTTGTCATCTCGCACAAGGCACTTGGCAGTGCGTGCGCGCACGTCCAGCCGCGTGGTGAAATTCTCAGCGTAAAAGACGTACCTACTAGCCTACTAGCCTAGGACACCTACGGAAGACCCTCCATCCATCTATTTCAGTTTAACCTTTACTTTTGAAATGTCGTCCCATGGCATTCTTGTAACTCTGCCTAAAATAAGGACCTTGCTTGCAGAGGTGAGCTCGAGGTCCAATTGATTTGGGTATAAGGAGTTTTTACGTGTAGTGGCGCATTATGTACATGGGCAGGCATGAACCTTGCCACCGCCAAGGTTACTTACAGTGCCAACATTTCCACCGCGCACACAGAAGCGTCCCGGATTAGTTCAAGTCGCAGTTTTACAGCGCTTTCTCAAGTACACACGTCAACTGTCGACGCCGACGTCGACGAGCTGATGGAACAAACAGGTTTAATCACCTCAGCCATCAAAAGGAACGTGGATAGACACAGTACAATACCTAGATCGCAAGGCTTCCCGTATCCGACCTCATGATCGATCCGTTCGACCCATCGTCACAACACATTGGCGTTGTCGACACCTTGATAGGCGCAGCCTCGAACTGTATAGAAAAATGATCATAAGGATGGTCGGAGCTTCTCAAGCTCTCTCGTCGGTTCAACCTATGATACCGGTTGAGTTTTTTTGTGAATGAACCGACGTCAGGAGTGGTGACTTACAACAGCAGGAAGGTGAGTGTATATACTACAAAGAAAAAAAGGCACAAGCATAAGTGTGTCTATCCCAGTACCGGAGAGACAAGGACTGCAAACCTTTCCCGAGACTGAACTGGACCAATGTCCACGCCCACTTGCTGTGGAGACAGAACCACTACAGTGATTCAGTGCAAAGGTCAGCCCATGCAGATGAGTCGGCCATGGTGTAGCAGTACTTACCAGCACCAGCACAATGGCATGGGAGACGCTACATGTTGCATGTCAAGTATGTCATCAACGACAGAGTATGACACTCACGTCGTTAATATACCACGCTGGACACAGTAGAGGATCAATCGATCCAGGAGGTGCGACGTCCTATGGGTGTTAAATCGTTGATGCAGACGGAACGGTATGCACACTCGCACGACTCACTGCTTGATGGAGGTCTTGCAACCAAAGAGATTGAAAACAAGAGAGACGGTGATAATGACGTCCGTCAGAGTGACCAACCCCAGCGCAAGTGCGACAAGGACCTGGCACATGTCACGTTACAACATGCAAGAGGGGGGTTCAGAAGGACACACGTTGTTTAACAGGGGTAATGCCCTGCCAGGATAATACAACGATGTCACCGAAGCGGCGGTGAGCGCTACCGGAATGGACATGTCAACGAAGCTGTCCTGCACCTAAGAAGATGCTCACCCATGCCAGAGGCTTGAAATGGGATAATAAGTCATTGCAACCTGTGTCACAGATGAAATTCTTACCGAAACCCAGTGTCGCTAGGACAAACTGTATTTTTGTTTGGATATAGTCACATTGCTAGACGCAAGAAAAAGCTCTGACATACAATCAATCCTGTCAGGTACTTGCGCCGAGACACTGCAGACGAGTTAGGCAGATCTCAGGAACGAAGAAAAGATGGGACCTTGGTATATGCTTCGAGCGAAAAGGCTAAAGTAGGCATCAATATCCTAGTTAGCTGACCAGAAAGATCATTTACCATTGTACGATGAAGACGGCGACGTCCTGGAAACCGATCTAAGAATATGCGAGTTGGGGACGAAAAGACGCCACATACCGAGGCAGTGGACTCGAGCTAAAAGTGTGTTACGAAACGAGAATCAACCTATGCACCACAGGAAGTAACAAGTAATAATTACCACCAAAGGACTGATCGTTGCATCGTCAGATACCGATCAAAATACGAACACGGTAAGAAAGTTCCCTTACACATTCCCGTGCAAAGGCACCAGTGGTGCCGGGACCAGCTCCATATAAATTCCCCAGCCAGTTAAAATGGTATTAAGCATGTCTGCAACGCTTTGATGATTGAATTGAGTTTCTCGAACAAACACGAGAAGCTCAATGCCTTACACGACGATGACAATCTTCAAGGACCCTCAGAAAGCGTATACACCAGCGCGAGGACATTGACTTACCACCGCTTTGAAGATGCACCCTTCGTTATATTTTCGGAAATATACGTATGCTTGCATCGTCTGAAGCAGAAACCATCTGAGACTTACAAGGCAAAGGACATAATCGGTTGGCTCACGTTCACGCCAAACAACCTGACATGCAATAGAGATGTCGGCCAGCCCAATAAATTATCACTATCAACGATGGCCAGCCCCGTACATGCACAACAGGTCGACTCACCACGTCGCGATGGTGAACCCGATGAATAACATGCCCAGTGAATTTTCTGAAAGGTTGGTCTTCATGATGGATTTGTTCTCCTTGTGGACGAAAAAAAAATACGAGAACACTTAGTACGCCCAGAAGAATCCCGCTGCCAGCGTATACAGGTCGCGTCTTCAAGATCATCCATAAATATCCACGCGGCGGGATTGACCCTGAATATTCACTCACGGGATTACGATGTCAAGTTCGGCGTTCGGCAAGTTCCTCACATTGAAGCTTGGAGTCTTGTAGTCTTATATGTTCATTTAGGGCCCGATCGTGTTGTTGGGGCCACTCTTCGTCTTGCTTTCATTTTTTCTCCAAGTAGGAACGAGCTATGCCACATATAATACGTGCGATTGTTAATATCGAACGTTGATGTTGAAATACTTACCCACGAAGAGATACTTGTCAGCCTTATCAATCGATCTGGTGATATTCTTGCGTCACGAGACTCTCTCGGGGAATTAGGCCTTTAGGAGCAGGGAGGGAGCGGACCGACATTGAGTAATGACAGGCTGCGATTTGAGGGATAAGTCATCGGGCCGAAAGCTGCATAAAAATTGCAGCCATGGTAGTGATTACGGACAGAAATCTGTTCAATCGTGTAACTTTTTGCATTAACATTACCACGTTGCTTCTTGGCGAGGCATTTGTGAGAATAACCGGTGATATATGTACACGTATGTGCGGGTCCCAACTTGAAGAAGCATCTTTTGGAGTGATCCCGCATGCGAAGATTGCGTGAGTAAGGAACCATGTCGTCCCTGACATTGCGAACTTGAGTGAGCCATGGACCGTGATACAACGTTATCCTATCTTGCGTGGTTAGTGTAAACAAACCATCATTCTCCAAGTAAAGAGACTCACAGAACGGCTCCACAACAGTGTATGCGTGAGTGTGCGGTTCAGATTGCATCCAAGTCGGGAAAATCAGGAGCCCAACTGTCCAGCTTACGACCTTGCCACCAAAGACCTGGTCTACCGGCTACATACGCGTCACATTCCGTTAGGGTACCAGTGGTGGGATTCCGTTCCCAACAAAATGTGAGTGGTTTCACGAGATGCGTAAGCGTCGGGTTGGGACAGACAGTGCCTATCTCCGTGTCGCCCACAGAGGCGGAGTGAGGGAGGTGAATGAGAAGAAAAGGGACCGTCGATCGGTATGCGTGTAGAACCGTCGACTGGGAGAAGGGGCTCTCCGAGAGGAGAAGCGCGACGGTGGGGTACGCGTCTGGTGTTGCAGACGGCGCCGGCGGCGACGCGAAAGGCCTGGACTGCAGATGCCACACGCCCTCCATTTCGCGCACGTACTTGGGGCTAAACTTTTTCCTTTCTGCTTTGCACTGTGCGAGGACGCGTAGTCGCCGTCGCAGCAATCCGTCCGAGTCTGGCAGTGCACCTGTAGGATGGGATTCGGTCGGAAATGGGAGCCACCACCAACCGACGAGGTCGATGCCGCCGTCTGACCTGCCACCGACGCGTCGAAGCGCCATTGAGAAATGTGTCTGCAACAGACGGAGCGAACGCCGTTCAAAGGCGGTTCCGCGATGGACCGTGGAGAGCGTTGACATCGTCGTGGACAATGACAGCGGAGTGGAGGGGTCGTGGGGGGTCACACGGACGTTTCCGGCTTGTAGCTCAGCGCCACTCACTATTGAACGTGTTCGTCCATCGTCCTCGTCATGTCCTAGTGCGTTTCTTTTCCTCGTCGCGACGTTTACTGACGGTGCACAGCGTCATCCTCGGTCGCAGCATCAAAAATGAGTACCTCACACTGGGGACACTGTTCACCGTCGGTGCAACCGTGTTTGCCTTGAAGGGCGGAAACAAAGACGCTGCCGCTGCTGGCAAGCCTCTCAACGAGCGTGTCAAGGACGCGGTGCCCATCAAGGCCGCATCGAGGTGTGTTGTGTTCTATCCAGTTCATTCACGCGAGACTGATGACCTGCTAGCGAGGAAGAAGACTTGTAAGTGTGCCGTCTACATTGTATACGTCGCTGTGTACATGTCCTCTGACACGTAGGATGAACAGTATCAAGCACTTTATTGCAGAGGCAGAAAAGGAGAGCGGAGGGTCATCACATCACTGAGCTCGTAGTGTTAAATAATTAGAGTCGAATTTCAGTCGTTTGGTTTCATCTCTTCGCAACGACGTCCATGAGCTCGCCCCTTCCTTCCCCGCCAATTTCTCCCAAAGCGACCCGCATACGCATTAAGCCTTCGAGACGCCCATGTTCTCTAGGTACCATCTCTTATGATCATAGTGACCGAACACCGGACCCGGACACCCCCGGCTCTGAAAATAGGTCCACCGCTCCTCCGAGCGCGGACCCGCGCACTAGCAAGCGTAGACAGTCTTCTATCGCATACTACACCCCAACCTCGCCCTCCCCGTGGAGCCAGCGAGCCCACTTCAACAGTGGTTCCCGCGACGGGGAAGTCATGGTCAACGGCAGCGAGAACGTGTCGCGAAGGTCAAGTTTCGTGTTGTCCCCACGCTCTTCCTCCGCCTATGATAGCGTGAGTTCCGCCGATGGAGTTATAGTGGGCACGAGAGAACGAGAACCTCTGACATTAGTCGAAAAGTGAGTTTTTGCCTTTACAGTCGAGGCATGACCTATCGACCCAACTTTGTCAAGTTTGATGTGATGCTCATCTTCTTTCTTCATTGCCCTCTGTTTCGACTCATCGACCACTCTACGTCCTTTCTCTATCCTTCACCTTGACAACGGATCAGACACGCAGATTTACTCCACTTCATTGCACAAAAAGAACGGAAATGTCTCGAACTGCGTGACCAACTCGCCGCACACGAGAAGGAATTGGCAGAACGTGAGCATCACTCTTAACCTTCTTTCGTCGATTATCTCATCTCCGTGCAGTCAAATGCAAATGGGAGCGTATCGTCAACCAAAACCACGATTCCCTCCCAAACTCATCCCTCTCCGCCGGCCTCAGTGGCGTCGCCTTCGATGGACTGAAAGAAGGCGTCCGTATGATCGCCGCAGGCTTTAGCGATCTTGGCGGTGTTATCCAGGATGACAGCTCCAAATCCAGTCCCGGTACCGGTACCCATGCATGGCGTGAAACCCACAATCATACCTCGGGTAGCAAACACCTCTCCATGAGCTCCACGTCTTCCCTCCACGAAGGCCTGTATGCATCGGATAGAGATGGGGAAGTGTTGATGGTCGTGACCGCCCACTCTCGCTCCCGAACTGGCAGTCTCAATCATCGCAAACGAGCCGCGCGCGCCTTTGACACTGAGGAGCCACCCACACCGAGGAGCGCGTTCGTACCATCCCCCGTTCAGAATCCAAAGGAGGCTTCATCATTAGACGAGCGCGTGTCGCTCATGATCGCGCCAAGTCCCACATTGATACCACCCCCACTCTCGAATACCACCACATCGACCAAACCATCCCTGACGGTATCGACGCAAGCACCCGTTTCCACAGCCGCGGCAGGACCGATGTCGTCCTGGATGGATACTATGGGCAAGAAATTGACCGGACTCCCCAAAAGCAAAGGCTCAACGTACGTCGCCCTTTGCTTGCCATTGATGCAGCATTTTTTGTTCTTGTGTTTATCGAGCTTGCCCATCTTATACGTTCTCCCCCTTCCCTCTCTTCCCCTTGATCTACAGGTTCAGTCAAAAACGAGCATCTTCATTCTTGGCAGGTGTATCGAATACGATCAACGCTGCGCTCTTACCCGGACCTACGGCTACCACGCCTGCACCTCTTCCACAAACAACGACCACGATAGTGGCACGACGCATCCCGTCTTCGACGGTGACCGCACCCCCGCTGACGTCGACCAGGTCTTTATCTTCGTCCTCGTCCTCGTCATCACGATCCCAGCTATACCCGACGTACAAGACGATGGCGGACTGGTTGGATGACCACGAGGATGAGGGTGAAGGGGATCATACAGTAGAATTGAAGCGACAACCGCAGGCACAGCAGGCCATGTCGGTCACGGGGGTGATCCACGATGGCGAGGCCGTGTCCTCTTTTGACGACGATAACGATTGGAATTGGTAAAGGGTAGGCATAGTGGGGGCAACATGTGTGATA
This sequence comes from Aureoboletus auriporus, assembly GCA_038089615.1. NCBI lineage: Eukaryota > Fungi > Basidiomycota > Agaricomycetes > Boletales > Boletaceae > Aureoboletus > Aureoboletus auriporus. The sequence continues at coordinate 43,911 of JBBPLF010000025.1, forward strand.
TCTATGGGGCTTCGGTGATGATACCTTGAGCCTTTAGGGCTTGAATTTATGTGCTATAAGTTGATCTATGTACGTTGATCAGAGCACTTTACTATCCCTTAAAACACAAAACTTTTGTGCTATTTCGTAAATATCGTCGTCACTATAGCTAGTACATAATGAACATCAGTTGACTCTGATAACTTCGGAACGTCGGCCCAAATCACCGGTCACACTATGTCACGTTGTGGTGGCCCATCATCCAAAGGATACCACTGACAGTGACTGACTACCACTGAGAGACCACAAGAAACCCAAGGCGGAAGCATCTCTGGTTCATTGTAAAATGGTCTTGCAATTTGTCCCGGTATCGCAGGTGCTAATAGTTGGAGCAATGAATTTATTAATAGCTTACCTGGCTCCGACTCTGCGTGGTGCGGGGTTCTTGTTAAAAGAAGGTCACGTTGCATTAAGGTCGCCCCAACGCTTCAAGCGCTCAAGAACGGTCAAACGCCTTCACCCATCTTTCTTCTCAACCCTCGCTTTCTCCCTCTTGTCGGATATCGCTGCGATTCCCTGTCGTGTCACGAAATCGGTTCGTTCCTTTATCTTACATCTCTGCCAACCTTGACCAGTATTAATCTTCACCAGAACAACTACAGTTCATCCTCATATCCAGACATCCATGGTTTGTGTCTGCAAGCCAAAAAATTTCTCATGTCAGTGGCTATTACGGTTGTTTAAACCGTGAACTTCACTGGAAGTCACATCTGTTAAGAGATTCGTGTCTCTGTTGTGACTCTAGTAAATAGAAACTAGAGAAACATCTAACACACCCCCTCTAACGGGGGTGGAGTTATAGTGAAAAGAAAGGTAATATAAGAAATACCTAAATATGCATCAATGGCAGAGGTTTTCAATGAAGTAAATGAGTCTGTGAATGAGTCGCCATGCTGCACTGCGGCGATTACCCGGTAAGGAAATTTGCGGTGCGTCTCGCAAAGTCTGTGCGCGGTCGACTCCTGTGCTGCTCGTGTATTGCAATTTGATCCTCCTGCATCTCCACCGGGTATACGACATGCGTGGCACTTCCGATCCGCCAGATATGGCCGTGATGCAGCCGTTTGACCTGGTATGTCGATCTGCTGCTCTAGCGTTCGTCTTGAGCTTCCTTCGATGACGCGGTGGGTTCGACTGTCTTGTGGGATATCTGGAACGCTTGCTTGGTGCTGTGGATGGCCTAGGTACATTTCTCGTGTGGTATTCATAACGTTCACGCTGATTTGTCTTGTTACTAGCTAGCGGCCTTGTCTCGACTCGTGTCGACTCGCGACGTGCGTCGCTCACTTCGTCATCCATCCAACACCATCTCTTGTTGTCGCCATCGCCGTCTGCGTCGTTTCGGCGCGTTCCTTCGACTTGGACGTCTCCCAATCCGACTTGTTCGCCAAGTTGGCGTTCTGGCTCTCCATCTCGACGTCGCATGTTCGATTCATCGACACGCTCATCCTGCTTGTGTTCTGGATGCTCTGTACTGCTGTGGTAGTCGCCTGGTATGTTTGATTCATCTGGACTTGCACCAGGTGGGTGTCTGTGACCTCTTCACTCCAAGCATTCCGCAACGCGCTCAGATGCGTTCTGCAGGTCTTTTGGACGATTCCTGGGGTCTTTTTCACTGTCAGATGCTCCTGATGTCGTCGCATTGCTCGTGGTGTGACCGGCTTTGAAGCTCGTATACATGTTCCACTCCTCCTTGAGCTCGAAGCTCGGGGACTCGCTTCGTTGTTGCGCGAACTTGTCAAGTGGGTCAGGAGGTGTTGGTGGTCGTGGGGTTGTTTGAGGTACGTTGTCGCTGTCCGTCGAGGTGAGCTGACCATTTTCTTTGACTAGCGTTGCTGCTTGCTACCTGCGTTGTTGCGCTATCGCACTCCTCCACGATCGACTTCGTCGGACATTGCCCACCAGTGCCACTCTCCCACTCAATTTCTGCGTTTTCGCGCATTCCTCCGACTTCTTCGTCAATACCCGCGTTAGCATGTTCATGCGCGACGCTACTGTTAGGTTCCAAGTCAATATTGGTCTAGCCACTGGGGTTTGGCTTGACCTCTATGTGTGCACTTTCCTCTGCATGATCTGGAGGTTCCTTGGGCTTCTCTGGATGACATGCCTTGCTGCTGCCCTTGTCTGTTGTGTCTACATGCTCTCTTGGTGTCTTGGAGTCTTTTTGGGAATAAACCTGAACATGGCAGGTTAAGGGAGTGATGAAGTGTGGGAATACTCACACTTCAGGTGGAAATCCTGAGGTAGTAATCAAGAGTATAAAGAGCCTCTGACTAGAGTGTCAAAGGTAGTGTAGTTGGGTAGTGGTGTGGAACAGCTCAGAGGTAGATGGCTCCAGTGAGAAATCACTATATAAGACACTATAGAAAAAGGGGAAAGGATGGCCAGAAGGGCCATCCTTATATACATCTACAGCAGTGGCTGTACCTTCTAAATAAGCTATGTGATATAAGAATATCCACCAATAGTGTAAAAGGAGCTATGGTATCTATAATAAGAACCAATAGCATAAAAGACTTATCTGGAGTCTATAAAGACATCCAATGGCATAAGTCGCTCTATCTATGACATCATCTGAATAGCAATATGACACCATAATGAATAGCGTAAAGGCCTCAAAGTCATGTGTGATGACTAAGTGGTCTAGACCCTGTACATAAGTGAATATGTCAGCAGGTCTAGTCCCTGATTATGTACACAAGTAAATGTGTCATGCAATCAGGTGACTTGTCATGTGACAGGCCTAGAATCTTGGTTATGTAATATGAAATATTAATAAGAATACCAAGATTCTCAACAAGTCTGTCTCGACCTGATCTTTGCCCTCACCTGTTCTTGTGCACTCAGTTGCATCGTCGGGGGGTTCTGTGGGTGCGTCTGGACGATGCTCGTCATTGTCTGTTGCATCCCCAGTGTCCTCTGACACTCCTGGGTCGCTTTCCTCAGTGGTCGCTGTCGACACCTCGTTCACATTGGCTACACACCCTCCTGGGTCGTGCATACTGCCAAATGGGCTGCGTACGTTGTCTGGTGACTCATCTTTGTTGGCACTGTCGGTCGTCCATTGACCATCTCGCTCCCTCACGAGCGATGTGCTGACATCGTCCAGTATGTCTAGGGACTTGTCCTGCGATGCGCTCCATGTGCTCACACTGTCCATTGGGGGTTGCAGTTGAGCTACACTTGCTGCTCTTTGCATTCAGTGGGTCTCTATGTCATGCGTTTGACTCTGTTTGTGGTCGCTGACATTGCAAGTTTCCAGAGACATGTGCATGTGTGGTCGATCATAATGTCGACACCGTGAGGTTCTTGGCTGTTCATAGCAGCAGGACCCTCGATGGTAGCATCCATTGCTCCATTCATTTGTCCACTTGCATCAACCTTCCCACTGTCCTCTTACCCATCGTCATAACTTCTTTGACCTTGCCAGTTTGCTTCTCGCCCACTCTCTCCTTGAGCAGCCCATCTGGTGGGTCTCATGACCTGTCTGCTGCCTCTGTGCATGTTGCGTTTGAGTTGGTGGTGTCAATGGCCTTGTCGTCGACTCGCTGACATGCCATATGGGGTTCCTAGGGCTTGGGTAATGTGCATCAGACCTCTATCACATCCTCACTGTCATCCCAGCCGGTCTTCTTGGCCTTGCGACCCTTCCCATTCTTCAGTTTGACCCATTCATGGCATTCTGTGTCACATTCATGTCGGCGACATCTCCCATTAGGTTTCTCGTCAGCTGGTGACTTTTCCAACCGTAATAATGCTTTTGTGGCTTGTGCAGCCACACATAAGTTTTCCCGCTCAGCTGTCATCTTGAATCTATCTCCAAGTCACATGAATAATTCATAAGCTGTTTTCGACATGAAAAGTTGCATATAGAGTTTGTTGGGGATACAGTAGTTACCATGATGAGGATTTGTGCTTGGGCATTAGACATGTCCCAGTCTGAGTCGTCATCATCTGAGTCTGCAGGTGGCTTTTCAGTGCTGTTTAGGTAACCTGCTAGTCCTGCGTATTTTGCCACACAAAGTAATTTGTCACGGTAGCCCGACCAATCTTCTCCGTCGAGCATGAGGTCTGGTATTCCCAAGTATGGCATTTTCTTCTCGAAGTGAGTTACTGAGTACAGGCAGGGCTCATAACCTGTTAAGAGATTTGTGTCTCTATTGTGACTCTAGTAAGTAGTAACTAGAGAAACAACTCATACGAAGGTGTAGTGCAATTAAGTAATTGGTGGCTGTACGACCGCACACAAAGCCAAAATAACTAACAACATCCGCTTCGACGGGCAGTCATGGAGAGCAAGGTCAGTTTGTACGTTTTCGTCCTTTTCTTTGGTTTATACATCTTCTCAGCGCTTCTGAACCAAGTCATCGATCCTGCTGAAATCGAACCATCTGCCACATCTTCTGCGACGACTAGTCATGGAGAGCAAAGTGAGTTGATGTGTTTTCACCATTTTCTACGGCTTATGTCCTTAGTGCGTCTGAACCAAGTCATCGATCCTGGTAAAACGGATCCGTTTGCTACATCTGCTTTGACGACCAACCATACAGAACAAAGTCAGTCAATGTGTTTTTGCCATTATCTCTCGCTCATAGAAGTTCTTAGCACTTCTCAATCAGGTGCTCGATCGCGCCATAATGGATCTATCTGGTCGCAAGCCGTGCCTAAAGGGCACACGTCGAAAGTTCATCGACCCCATTCTTCATTGGATCAACGACTTATCCTCCAACACCAACATATATTGGCTTTATGGTGATGCAGGGTTAGGAAAGAGCGCCATCGCCAACACCGTTGCCGAAGAATGTGGAGGACTGTGTATTGCGTACTTGTTCTTCAACAGGAACGACCCCACCTCGAGCGATCCAAGCCTTGTCATCCACACCATTGCCCACAAACTCGCCATCAGTAAGTCAGATGTTCAAGTTCCTATTCTGGAAGCTGTCGAGAAGAATCCCAAAATAGCCACCGAATCGCTTGCCACTCAGTTCACTGAGCTGCTTCATGAGCCATTGACTGGATGCCAACATAAACTGGATTCCCCTCTCCTCATTTTCCTAGATGCTCTTGATGAATGCGGGGACCCCAAAACTCGTAGGGTGCTCGTGGACCTTATAGCAAAGAGGTTCACCTCACTTCCTTCCCCATTCAAGTCCCTGATCACCAGTCGTGCTGAGTCGGACATCCAAACGCCATTCATAACATCTCCCACCATCCATCGCATCAATCGGGTCGGGCTTCCACCATCCACGGAGGATGTCCTCGTGTTCTTATACGATAGCATGTGTAGAATCCGTGAGACTCGTCTCTCGAGTAGGCTACGATTTAATTGGCCGGGAGGTCCAATGATGCTCAAATTCTCACGTTACATGGAGGGGGTGTTCATTTTGGCATCAACGACGGTCTCATTCATTGAAAGTTCTATTAATCCAGAAAATAACCTTCGTTATCTGCTAATGTCGAACAGTACCAGCAGCATTGAAAGGCTCAATAGTCTATTTGCAATTGCCCTAGAGTCCGTTCACGACTGGAGGGATGACCGCTTCGTCGACGAGTTCCGCCCCATTGTCGGTGCTGTCGTTGTTGGCCAGTCACCTATGACCATCATAGCCCTTGATCAACTTTTAGGATTGAAAAACGTTCATCATCCGCGATCCTTTCATCTCTTCGCTTTTTCTTTCTGTACAGTGAAATTCAGCCAATCAGGACACTCCATGCTTCTATTGCCGATTATTTGACAGACCCGAACCGCTGTGAGGGCAAGCCATGGCATCAATATATCGGATCGACACCAATTTCTCTCCCGTTGCTGTCTGCGACTTGTGAAGGAGCAACTGCGTTTCAACCTATGTAGTCTTGAGACATCTTATTGACCAAATAAGGATGTCCCTGGCCCACACGAACGTGTTCAGAAGACCATTCCGGAGTCCCTCAGATACGCTTGTCAGCATTTCACGACTCATATCCACCTCTCGAATACCAAACCGTCAGACTTTGACGGGCATTCGGACGTCGAGTCGTTCATGTGTTCTGGGATTCTGTATTGGTTGGAGGTACTGAGTCTGGTGGATGAAACGCAGGTGGCGATACCAGCGATGGAAATACTCTCAGAGTGGTATCGGGTACGTGAATCTCTCTTATCGAATTTTCTATAAATTGAGGACGGAATAGAACAGCGACAAGGAATTGGCAGATCTAGCATCTGAAATAGTGAAGTTTATGGCCGTTTTTCGGGGAATTATTTCTGAGAGCGCACCGCACCTGTATATCTCTGCGGTGCCGATGTGGCCAGAGAGATCGTACATTCGACAAGTGTACGGTCACAAACTCAGGGAGATAGTTCGAGCGAAAAACGGGGGTGTTGAACACATACCACCATTACAAAGTGTTATGAGAGGACACACTTCAAGGGTCACATCAGTCGGGTTTTCACTTAATGGAAAGCGCGTCGTCTCAGGGTCTTACAACAAGACGGTGCACATTTGGGATGCCGAGACAGGTTCTGTCGTCGCTGGGTCCTTCGAGGGACACACTGATTCGGTCACATCAGTCGGATTTTCACCTGATGGAAAGCGCATCGTTTCCGAGTCTGACGATAACACGATGCGCATTTGGGATGCCGATACAAGCTCAGTCCAGCCTGCGCCATTCGACACTTATGATCCTCAATGTTTGGTGTCCTCAGCACACGGCTTTACTTCTCAGCGTGCTTACCTCGACGCATGTACGTGGATACTCGGCGATGATGGTTGGCTGCGAAGTTCTTCTGGTTCCCTCCTCCTTTGGATCCCACCCTACTATCCAAAATCTGCTGTCTGCTTGCCCCCCGCAACGGTAGTTATTCGTGTTCAACGGGTACACTTTGATGTATGGACAATGTCTTTTGACGGCTCACCTTGAATTAGCTAATCACATATGACGCTCCTGTACTACTACTAGCATTTGAGGTGATGAAGAGACTGCCTACCCACTAAGTGAAGCTTGACAATGTCAATGGACATGACGCATGCGGCTGTATGGCCCAATTGATTGAGGCCTTGACGCGGGATGTGTCAGGAAGGACGGCGAACAAGTTTCGTTGGAGGTGGTGGAGGTCACGGTGCATCGGTGATCGGGTGGTCTTGACATCCTCGTATGCGCGGTACGGTGATCACTAGCACTGGTGTTGGACGCACGTTGGGTAGCGATTGCTCTCGCTGAAAAGATGCTACATCCTCAGCCTTTTTACAGTACTTACATGAAGCAGGCCCATGTTCTCTAGGCTCCATCTCTCATGATCATGGTGACCGAACACCAGACTCGGACACGCCCGGCTCTGAAAATAGGTCTTCTATCCTACACGGCAACGTGGGGCCAACGAGCCCACTTCAACACCGGTTCCCGCGACGGGGAAGTCCTGGTCAACGGCAACGAGAACGTGTCACGAAGGTCAAGTCTCGTGTTGTCCCCACGCTCTTCCTCCGCCTATGATAGCGTGAGTTTCGCCGATGGAGTTATAGTGGGCACGAGAGAACGAGAACCTCTGACATTAGTCGAAAAGTGAGTTTTTGCCTTTACAGTCGAGACATGACCACTATCGACCCAACTTTGTCAAGTTTGATGTGATGCTCATCTTCTTTCTTCATTGCCCTCTGTTTCGACTCATCGACCACTCTACGTCCTTTCTCTATCCTTCACCTTGACAATGGATTAGACACGCAGATTTACTCCACTTCATTGCACAAACAGAACGGAAATGTCTCGAACTGCGTGACCAACTCGCCGCACACGAGAAGGAATTGGCAGAACGTGAGCATCACTCCTAACATTATTTCATTGACTCATCTCCACCCCCCGTTCAGAATCCATACGAGGCTTCATCATTAGACGAGCGCGTCTCCCTTATGGTTGCCCATGCTCGCCCCCAGTCCCACATTAATATCACCATCGCTCGCGAATACCACCACATCGACCAAACCATCCCTGACAGTGTCGACGCAAGCACCCGTTTCCACGGCCGCGGCAGGATCGATGTCGTCCTGGATGGATACTATGGGTAAGAAATTGACCGGACTCCCCAAAAGCAAAGGCCTAACGTACGTCCCCATTTGCTTGTCATTGATGCACCATTTTTCATGCTTGTGTTTATCGAGCTTGTCCACCTTATATGTTTTCCCCCTTCCCTCTCTTCCCATTGATCAGCAGGTTCGGTCAAAAACGGGAATCTTCATTTTTGGCAGGTGTATCGAATATGATCAATGCTGCGCTCTTACCCGGACCCACGGCTACCACGCCTGCGCCTACCCCACAAATGACAACCATGACAGTGGCGCAACGCATCCTGTCTTCCACGGTGACCGCCCTTCTGCTAACGTCGACTAGGTCTTTATCTTCGTCTTCGTCCTCGTCATCACGATCCCAACTATATTCGACGTACAAGACGATGGCGGATTGGTTGGAGATCGCACGGTAGAATTGAAATAACAACTGCAGGCACAGTAGGCCGTGTCGGCGCGAGGGTGATCTATGATGGCGAGGTCGTGTCCTCTTTGGACGATGATAACGATTGGGATTGGTAAAGGGTTAGACATGGTGAGGTAATGGATGGATGGGGTAAATATACACTCTAGGGGGCTTCGGTGACGATACCTTGAGTCTTTAAGCTTTAAGACCTAAACTTATGTGTTATAAGATGATTTATGTATTTTGATTAGAGCACTTTACTATCCTTTGAGGCAGAAAACTATCATGCTATTTCGCAAATATTTTCATCACTGGTATAGTACTTTGATTGAGCGCTGACCAACCCAAGACCAGCCTACACCGAGCAGAACCTATCACCAGAACCAATAAAAAGAGGTCAAATGATACGACAAAAATCATTCATAACATCGTACAAAAACATGATCATGATCCCTTTCGGTTCCTTTCCATCTTCCAAAGTCATCCAAAGGGTATATCGTTTCCATCCTTGTTCACCTCGTCAAGTCGATTCCGCTTCCCCGCCATACAACCGATACGACTCAAAATGCCTCGCAGGCACCTGCTTCTCGAACAACAAATCGAGCCTGCCATCACGAGTGAGACGACACGCAAGCAAAAGAAAACATTCAAAATGCACGCACTCGTCGACGGTCCGTCCCTTGGTTTCAGGGATGAAGAAATACCCCCAAAAGGACCCCGCACATGCGAGACCTCCAAAGATGAAGCCGACGTAGCCTCCGAGGTTCGCTTCGTCAGGGTTCACGCTGCACGGGCACAGACACGGGCTGTAAGCGTCCAAACGCAGACCCATGGGGAATACTTACAGATAGGGAATGATGATGTTGGCAAGCATACCGCACAGCGAGTTGGTCCAGATCCCGATCCCGACTGTCTTTGAACGCAGTTTGGCAGACGAGACTTCGGCAAAGATGACGTATCCCAGCGGACCACTGTTTGTTATCGAGGAAGGACATGTCAAAACGTGGCAGATCCGTTCGAAGCGAAAGTAACTCACATGCTAACTTGGTAGACAAAGTTATAGATGATCGTCTAGGGCAATACAATGGTCAGTTTACCCACGAGAAAGACTCATTAGGCCCTAGGGGGCAACATACAAACGCAGAGACAGCCCATTTGGCGTTTTGATTTGCGTTTCCTATCCAGATGAAGCCGATCAAGAGTAGGATGATGGTGGAGGCAACCATGCCCCAGTTGAAGAGGAAGCGACGACCGAAGCGATTGACAGCGTAAAAAGCCAGCAGGTTTCCGACGACCTGTGTGGGGAGGTCGTGAGCCAGAAATCACATGGAATATTGTAGAACATAGTACTCCGATGGCAGTAACTCCCACACCGAGGTCAAAGGCTTTGCTGTCGGCAAACCCAGCAAGCTCGAAAAAGTATGTGCTGAAACCCAAGACAAATACGACACCTGAAGACACAGTATAGGTCACCAGAATTGATATAAGTTTCAGCTGAATCTCACCTGCGGATTGCTGGAGCACAAACACCATCATGGCAACAACCGTACGTTTGAAATTCGCGCCTGGAACGTCGCAAGTCAAAAGAATTCTGCGTGTATGAGACAAGAATGGCCTACCCTTGAAACAATCCATGTATGTTGACGTTGCAGCATACGAGTCCTCGAGTTCAATCGTCTCCTGGATTTGCTGTAGCTGAAGTTTGGCATTGATTGTCGGTCCTCCGAGAAGGATGAGGACCTTCTCGGCTTCCTCGGGTCGACCTTTGCGTACCAACCACCAAGGGGACTCTGGAGCAAACGGAAGGCCGATCAAGAGGATGACAGGGAAAATCCACTGGAGAGCGCTAAGAGAGGGAATCAGACGAAGGCATGACTGTAAACGATAAATTACCCACAACGGAAGTCTGTATGCGTATACAGTTGTCCAGTTACCGGTTCCCCGAATGACACCATTAGACATACTGTTGAAAAAGGCACGTTTAAATCAGCGAACAAAGAAGACACACGGAAGCTTACAATTGACCAACTAGTATGAAGGGGTTAGAGCCACAGTAGAACGAGAAATGTAAAGAGAGGACATACGGACGATCCACAGATTGACGGCAGCGGTGGTGATACCTCGGAGAGCAAGTGGTGATACCTCGGCGCAGTAGCCACCAGCGCAAGAGACATACATTCCTAAAGCGGCTTTGTTGAGAAATACAGAGATAGAGACCAAAATTGAATGGCAAACCGAGAGAAAAACCATTGATGAGCTTTCCGACGAGGAGTATCGCATTTCCTTGTGGAGGAGAGAGGAACTGAATCAAGACGCCGAGGATGGAAACTACGCAAGCGAACGCAACGGCTCCACGCCGTCTATGATACCGCTTGCATAAGCAAACGAAGACGGGAGAAAGAAACGACATACCCCAACATGTCAGAGATCAAGCCCAACGAGAGACCACCAAACATGCCGCCGATGGAGCTGATACTGTTGAATGCGCTTTGCCAGCTAGCGGGGAGAATTGGCTGACCATCCGAGACGTAGCCAAAGTCGGTACGGAACTGAGGGATGCTCAACAAACCACCGCCGATCTAGCCGATCGACACGTTCGGACAACCTTGAACTGAGTGTGTACGAGTGCAGAAGTGGAGAACGAACCTGTGCATCATAACCCCACAAGAGCGCGCCGATGCACATAAAGATGCACCAACAAAAGGCGCGCCAATAAGTACGCATTGCCTGGAGGGGGGTGAGTGCATGGTCAGTGACGGCGGCTTGGGCAAGGATGGTGAGGTTGAGGTTGCCATTATCATCGGAATCTTTCTCTGCCATTGTGTGTCGCGGGGAATGCGGGGACCATAACAGCCGTTTCACAAATATTTAATGCCCCAGGCTACCGGGGGACGCGGAACTAGGATAAGTGCGTGCGAATTTGAGTTCAGTGTAGTGTACCTCACATGACCACTACCACATGCACAAGCGTTAGCCACAACACCGACGCAAGTGACAGCTCCCCCACTCGTGACCCAATTCCCCCTGACGTCGCCACGGTTGAGGTTGGTACGCTCGGACCCGTCGAGCTAGGCACCGCAGATGTCGTATACGTCCGAATGTAGTTGATGTCAAAGTACGCTTCGTCATATCGCGGACTTCCTGGACCGACTACACAGTCATTGTACTGCCAGTGACATTGGTGACGTCTGTCAATTCCGCTACACGTCATGGTCGTCAAGCAAACTCACACATTGTCCCTTGCACTGCGAGTTGAATATCGATGGCACACCGGCCCTAGGGCAAAGTGTCAGAACTCGTGTTTCGTCGCGTATAAATACACCCCCCTTACCACACGCCACACAGATCAATATCCAGTACAAGGTTCTGTGGCTTGAAGAATTGCGAAATATTGCACATACTAGACAAAAAGGCAGCATGAGGCGTTCCCCATGAAGATATATCCATCGAGGATGTGGATGTAGCCTCGGATATGGAGGCAGGTATGTCCGGTCGCTAATTTAATCGTCAACGAGACGCTTACAGCGTAAAAGCAACAAAAAAACACACACTCCAAAACCATATACTGGCATGACATCCTGGTCAATCCGACATCGATCAAACAGGTAACACGCACAAGATCCCGGAAACGCCAAATTGCGTGGCAAAGACGCCGCCGCCTGCTTCCGCAAATCCAGTGTAGAAACTATTCGGGGACGTCTCTTCTACAGTGCATCCAGACCCTGCTGCGCAATCGGTTACCCCCGTGATACCCAATTGATCCGTGTTTCCGCTATGATAACATCCCTCTGTGCTATGAAGCGCCATTTGATTATTCGTGTTCAAATTTATGCCCTCTATAATGTCAATCTCGCCCTCGGTAGGCCACTTGGGTCCTAACGCCTACGTCACCGAACATTCCGCCCGATAAACGAACAGATATACGCACCAAAACTCCAAAAGGCAGGCCAAACCTAATACAAACATGGTCATCGATCCGATTCGGAAATGAAATCAGCATCCTACTCACTGAGCACCCGTATGGTATATGATTCAGGTCTATTATCCACAAACTACCCAGGTCATATGCATCTTGAGTCATTATGCGGACCTAGCACCTATATCGACATTCACCATTCCAATACTGGAAAGAAATTGTCCGCACTGAGTTCCGTAATTGCCCAAGCTTTACATTGGTAACGTTATCCACTTTAATGATGACATGATCATTATTAGTCACGTAGGCCAGGTTCTGGCTGGTTGCAACTTCCTGGGTGACCCAGGTAAGATTACCTTGGATAATTAGCACAATCAAAGTGGTACACGTCCAATCTTAAGGACGCACCCCATGTTAGGTTATCTCGGTTCCCATAGAAATCCCAACCATCGAAGAAGTTCAACCCAGCGTACTCGTGAAGAACAGTGTATGCTCCCACGTGCGAGATCCCAAGCAAGAGCGCTCCGAGAATGGACGACCGATACATCAAGGCGATGCAGTTTCAGATGAAAAAGGTAGGTTTCACCTTGCACTGGCAGACTTGCTTAAGAATTCGGGCATTGCGAAAATGCAGCGTCGGTACTCATTCTGTGACCGTGTCAAGAACGAGCGCAGAAGATATCGATGGAATGGAAGGGGAAAAAATATCCAGCGGTTTGTGGGACCGAGATGCGATGGAGCCAATAGTGGCACCCAATGAGATCTTGGGCCAGACTGACCAGCCCGTGCAATTGGTTCCCTGAGATTGACACTTGTGAAGTCCATGTGGAACAAACCAGTGGGACTTTCTGAAATGCAAATATAACACGAGTTTTAGTGAAACCCGACACAGCGAGGTACTTGCATATATAAGTAACCAAAAATGACCAGTGAATACCTGTGTTTCCGAGGGGTTGATCAATAAATCAGTAACTTAGGGGGTAATTCGCACGTCAGAACGACCTTATTGCCCGCCGGTACTACTTCAGATATCATATCGATGACGAAGGATGAGTTGTCCAAGAAGAACCTGAGCTTATGTCCCTGATTGGCCCTTGCAAAGCGAAAGTCACATAACGGCGTTGTCAGGCCGTATGACGTGGGTTCACTGTTTCCATAGGTAGGTGGGATGACAACAGGCTTCGCCGGCTTCTCAAGCATGATCGGATCATAATGGTTCTTGGTAGCTGCGGGAGACCCTGACTGTGACCCTCTCGTATTGCTTCTCGTACAAGCTTGAACGAGTCTGAGTTGGGCTAATGCTCGGGAGACATTTAAGGGTTGCTCACCTCGAAGTTAAGTAAAAGCTAGGCTACAATAGTCCTGGCATTCTCGTCATGTCCGTGACCGCATGTTTGCGTTCAAATCTTATCTTACAGGATCCTGAGGTCCCTGAGGATCCGGGCCGGCATTCAAAGCTCCAAGCCCCAGAATCTCGTGCCAGTGGTACCTAATGAAAACTTCAAGGCGGTCCGCGCCGCCGCATCCGTAAGGCCGCGTGGAATCTGGTTGCTGCTGTCCACCCACGTGGCATATATAGTTATCATTACGTAGTGAATGGGAACTAGTGCTCTGATACTTACCAGTGCGCGATGCCGCGTTTTAAAAGCCAAACTCATGGTCCACCTCTGCAAGTCGCTTTGGGTAGTAGATACTCAACGACGCACCGTCTTTTCTCGCAGTTCAATTTGTCGGACGGGCGATTAATCGATCAACTTGGGGATTGATGCGGATGTAAGCCATTGACATAGCCCCGTGCCTGCACTTGTATCTCACATCTATATATCCGGATGAACTATAATCAGCCCTCGCTAGACCAGCCGAAATGACCACGCACATGAGATTGCCGAAGGTGATATTTGTGATAACATGGTGCACACCGGCCCGCAGGCGGGTGACTGGACATAAAGCGCTACTTATAGCATCTACATTGTCGTCAAGCATGATCGTCACGGCGCATCGCCATCGACAAAAATACAATGGGTGACATCGGTGATATCAAGACGCGAAATTTCTCGGAGACATGTATGACGTCGCACGCACATTTTTGGTTGATTTTCAACACCAGATTCAAAACGGTGTTCCTGTTGCGGACATGATGTGGATTGCTGCTCGGCTCCGGATGCATCCCCTTCGGGTCAATTGGGTTCAAGCAGATCCCTGACAAGGTTGGCATCCATGGTGGACGTTATGGAACGAGGATCATGTCATCTTCGATCGCCGTCGGGAATCTTGATGTCGAAATGGCGGACCACCCTATGTTGTTGTAGCCTTTCTTTCCCAAGGAGCCCCAGTTCGGTTACAGAAGCAAAACGAAGGTTTGATCAAGTACTATGATTTAGCCAAACTTGAACGTCTCAGCGGAGTCTCGAGCAGCATGCAGCTGTTCATGCAGGACCCATCAACAGGATAGCATCGCCACAATACGAATGGTTAAATTACCGGATCAAATTGGAGACCTTCAAACGTCGCCTCAAGTATCCGCAATTTCGGTGACTGAACTTGGCCGGCAGTGCACAGCAGGAACATTACATAGCTTGAATGACATTGTCCCCGAGCAAGTTTGAGTGTAGGTAGTGCATGTCATCCGCGAGCTGACGAAAGCAAACGTTTTCAGTAACATTTTGAGTTGATACGGCTCTCGGGACCCAGAACCAGGCGCCCTCCACCCGTTGAGTCCGAGTTTATGAGGGGGGCAACTCCAAGTTGGAAATAAATTAGGTAATGGAAAATACAGAACACAGCCCATTTTTTGAATTAACACAGCCCTGCTGTGATCCTGATCACCCTCATCGATCAAGGCTTTGTCCAGAGCAAGGCGTAACGCTTAGTGAGTCAACTCATTTGAAGAACAGCATTTAGTCAGGGCTTGAACAAGCGTGATGGGCCCGCTGATGACGGACGGCCTGGAATATTGGAATACTTAAAGGCGCGACTCATCTACGCCACTTCAGAACAAGGAAGAACGAAACATGGATAGACACCAAGGTCTGCTCGTTGAACAGCTCCACAACGCCCAAGTCCGTCAACGAAAAGCCATTTTACAACTCCAAGCGGACACCACGCGACTCCTCAGCGATCTCGTCGACGTGCGCCAGGAGCGGGATACATTTCGGGAAGAGACGGCACGTGTACGAAGAGAGAATACGGAACTTCGGAATAGGTTGGAGGAGGCTTTGACGACGTGTCAGGATTTGAAACGGGAGCGGGCAACGCTGGTGCGCTCTGCAAGTATTGACGAGCACTCTGTCCCTGTCCGTGATTCACGCATTACAAACACAGAACACAACTTAAAGGTGAGTTTGTCGTTGTGACAAGAAACACTGGTTAAGCAAGCCCTTTAGATCTTGACTACGGTGTTGAACGATGGCCAGACCGAATCATTAGCAATTGCAGGGCCTATTGGAACCACCGATACCACAATGGTAAGCTGTATGATGCGGTTCGCATTGGCCATGTGCTAATAAACTTCAAGAAAAAGGCACCAAGCCCGAAATTACTGCCCCAGATGTATAGGGAACTCCCCGATCCTCTCAAAGTGGTATCGCCACGACCAGGTTGGAACGCCGCATCCACTGTCGTCACGGCCCGCAATCATTGATTGATGGTATCACACGATGATGACAACTTTCCCCTTTTCACTTGACACCTCTTGCTATATGACCCGCGCGCAACTCTTCATCCATGTACCACTTATCAACTTGCATTTGTCACTTAAGCTATATGCCTTACAGTAGGTCCTAGTGATTCAGACATAGAATATTTTACTACAACTCTAATAAGGGATCCGACAATAACAGATGATATCCACAGGCAAAATCATTACTGAAAATGTTCCAGAGCTCATTAGTGGTGATTATTTCTGAGCCAGTTATCCTTGATGAGGGGGCGGAAAGACCGTTCATGAAGTTTACTTTTAAACAACAGTCTGTATCAGCCTCCCGGAACCTGAAGGAAAACGGAACACACTGTGACATAGATCTAGATCCAAGATCCCCGAGTGTATTCTCTATACCTCGATCAAGGACCACCGCACGGATCCTTTTGCCTTTCGCAATAATATTCTGACACCTAGGCAATGACTGGGAAGAGACAAAATGGTTCAGTCTATCATCAAGACCGTCACGTCGGCGGATTCAAGTTCCCATTGAAAAAAAAAACATACACACGCGATTGGGTTAGACGGACATGCCATGTCTCCGAAGTGAATAGCCCGGACTGCGAGAAATCAAGGTGCAGTCGAGAATATGTAAACAGTACGGCCAATGACGATAGGGTAGTAATAAGTCAACGAAGGAAGAGTATCACATATATAGAAGCAAGATATGGATGTTCTCCATTATGAATTCGATTCGATCGGACAGGTGCTGTATTATGCATTTATAAATGAATGTGACGTGTGTACTAGTTGAGCTTCAAGACCTAAATATGTCACCTTCCAACTCAGTGCCCATGTTGTATCACCGTGACAGTACGGCCTCTTCGTCGAGCGCAATTTTGGCAGCAAGTTCAGAGACAGAACCTCTCCTCCGATCGCAGTCACGCTTGATAGCAAGAGAGTGTCCGCAGGACGTCGAGAATGGTTCGTAGTACCAAAGTGCACTCTCTGTTGGCTACCTCCACTCACTTCAACATCCAGTGAACTCTAGGCCATTCGTTGACGATGTACTCGACAACAAACGACAGCTGGGTGGGCTGGGCGGCTTGTATCTGGCAATCACACTGCTCATGGCTGTTTCATATAGGTCTGCTGAGCGCCATATTCCTCATTTTCAACAGGGTGATCGGAACTGGGTATGTTTATCTTACACATTTAGAGCGAGATATGCTAACTGTATGACATCCCAGCGTCTTTGCAGCACCGAGTATCATTCTCAATTCATCGGGAAGTGTCGGTATGACCTTTGTGATGTGGATTCTCGGCGCCTTAGTTGCTGCGACTGGCACTGCTGTGTACGTTGAATTTGGAACAGTAGGACATTCTATAGTTCATTGGAATAGCTCCTCATTGTCTTGGAATAGGGCCTCCCCCGGAGCGGTGGGGAAAAAACCTACATGGAATATGTTTTTCGGCGCCCTGCATTTATGACCACTTGTATTTACGCGGTGTATGGTGTGTTCATCGTGAGTTCTCATCTTGTTTCTGTACACATTCATTAATTCGTTCGGCTCCTCCCAGGGCTGGATGTCTGCAGCGAGCGTAGCGTTTGGAGAATGTATGCATTCACACTGATGGATGTGACGACAGTGATACTGAAATCCATTCAGATACTCTCCATGCTTTGGCTTACGAGCGGACACCGACGAATGTCCGCATCGTAGCCTTCTTGTGCTCGACGTTCTGTCTCATCGCGCACGGCGTGTTCCCCCACTTTGGTCTAAGGCTTCAGAACACACTCGGAGCGTTCAAGTTTTTCATTTTAGTGCTGGTTGCTGGGTCTGGCCTCCTGAGCTTGATTGGTGCCCCCGGATTTGCTGTCGGGGAGGAATACGATCAGCCTAATAACTACACGTGGCAGACGTTTTGGGAAGGCTCCAACCTTGAAGCCAACGCGTTTGTGATTGGAATGTATAATGTTGTGTGGTGGGTAGTTTAATGCTTATTGGTGGATGAGACAGCTGATGAGACTACCTAGGTCCTATATTGGATATTCCAATGCCAACTATGCTTTGTCTGAAGTCCGTGACCCGGTAAAGACAATTAAACTCGCAGCGCCGCTGGCTATGTCCTTCGTGGCGTTTGTGTATATATCCGTGAACGTGGCTTACTTCGCTGTGGTTTCCAAAGAGGATATGCTTAATGGAGGGACGATTCCTGCGTAAGGGTCTCTTGTGGTTTTTCTCCACGCCACTAATCACGAAATATCAGTGCCTTGTTCTTCCGGAATCTCTATGGTCCTGCAACGGACAGGGTGAATATGTCCGCTTTCGTGTTGTCGTCTGAGCTTACCGTACCTCATAGGCCCTTAGCGTCATAATATCCCTTTCTATGCTGGGAAATCTTCTGTCTATTTTGTTCACCCAAGGCAGAGGTATGAGATCTTTAATTCGTGTGAGTACTGGACGGCTCATGTGAATTTTAGTCGTCCAAGAATTGGGACGGGAGGGAGTTTTCCCGTATTCATCGTTCTTTGCAAGCAACAAGCCATTCAATGCACCGTTTCCAGGGCTCTTCATGCAGTATTTAATTTCAGTTTTGCTTATGGCACTGGCACCACCTGGGGATGCCTACCTCTTCATCGTTAATTGTGAGTACATGTCACTGACTTGTTGATCATCGACTCTGATAATTGGAAGACTCCTCATACCCCCTTGCATTGTTCAACCTTGCGATCTCCGGGGGGCTACTGTTGTTATATACTGATGCATTCAAGTCATATAATTGGGACCCTCCATTCCGAGCATATAAATTTGCGGTCGTGTTTTTCTTCTTTTCAAATGTGTTCCTGGTTGTGATGCCGATGGTACCACCATCTGTTGGTCACGAGCCATACGAACATCTTCCCTATTATGTGAGTGCTCGATTCCTGAGTGCAAGGCTATGAAATTGACGCATTCCAGTCACATGTCGTCATCGCGCTCTTCGTTGGACTGTTGGGTGTCGTGTATTGGTTTATATTTTTCCAGTGGATACCCGAAAGGAATGGATATACTCTAGAGAAAGTGACGGTCATGCAGGATGATGGCACTCCACGAAATATCTTTAGACGGATAGCTAGGGGGGACTTGGAGTAGGACTAGAACTAGAATGTAATGTAAAGTCCGATTGGCGAAGTTGATCCGAATCGCGTGGTGGCAAATTCAACTCAACTGTTTGCACGCATCATCCTGAGCTGTCCACTGGATTGGTCCCCCCTGGCCTCAAATAATGCAATAGCAACACCAGTCCTTCTCCGCACCTTTTCCCAACCGCCATGACCGACGACTCGCAAGCTGTCTCACCCTCTGTTCGTGCGCTCAAAGACATTACCTTTGGCAGTGTGCGTCTTCTCGTATTAAAAATTTGACGATCTTGACATGCATACAGATCGCAGGCATGGCCTCCAAAATATTCGAGCACCCTTTCGATCTTACAAAGGTCCGGTTGCAGTCTCAAGTTCTGGATGCTACCGCACGGTTCAAGGGTCCCGTAGACTGTCTCGTCCGGACGTTCGAAAATGAAGGTGTGCGAGGCCTCTATCGGGTGCGTTGTCTGTTTTTTTTTATGTGCATAAGCATGGCCTCATGCATCTTGCAAAAGGGGTTGCCTGCACCAGTTGTCGGTGCCATGGTCGAAAATGCCTCCCTCTTCGTGGCTTATAGCCAGCTACAGCATGCCATACGATGGATCACCGCACAATCACCTTCTCAGGATCTCACGTTACCTCAGCTCGCCATTGCGGGCGCTGGCGCTGGCGCAGCAACGAGCTTTGTCCTGTGCGTCCATCACATACGCTGATAAAAATAATTTACTGAAGATGTTTTTAGAACACCTGTAGAGCTTGTAAAATGTAAAATGCAAGTTCAAATGCTTGCTTCTGGCGTCACCGGGGTCTCTGTTCAATCATCCCCTTCCGGGACCGCAACGGCCAGTCTCGGACCAACACACCCCATACCTCGGTCGCTCCCTGGGCCCATCGCTGTCCTTACGTCTGTCATCCGAAATGATGGTTTCCGTGGTCTTTGGCTTGGACAGACCGGCACCCTCATCCGTGAGTCAGGTGGTGGTGCTGCTTGGTTCACATGCAAAGAGTTCGTAGGGACGCGGCTCATTCGACGACGGGCGAGAGTCACGGGTGCGCCTCTAGCTCGAAAGGACATTCTTCCGTGGGAGTCTGCGGTGTCTGGGGCATGCGCTGGAGCGGTATTCAACTTTTCACTCTTTCCCGCAGACACGATCAAGAGTGCGATCCAGACAGAGGAGGAGTTGCGACCGCGGGGCAAGGGTGTTCCTCCGCCCACATTTTTGGGCACGGCAAGGGCGATGTACAAGGCACAGGGGATTCGCGGGTTTTATGCAGGCTGTGGCATCACCGTGGCGAGGTCTATACCAAGTAGTGCGCTTATCTTTTTGATATATGATGGCTTGAGCAAGCAGTTTCCGTAGACACATTGGCACACGTAGAGCATTTGTATACAAATTGTAGTATTTATGATGAGTACAGGTACGTAACAACTAGAACATCATCGGCTCTCGTACTTGTTCGCTCTTTCCCTGACCACAGAGCAACTCTACCAACTTGAATGCAAACGCAAAGACGGTCTTTGTAACACATGGAACTTGAATAGCGCCTACTTGCTTAGCGTGCCACTTACCTGGTCCACGACTGCACAGAGTCACTCAATTGTACCAAGGTGGAGTCACCAACGCACATCGTAACGAGCGTTCCTTTGCCCGGTACCTTGTCGGACACGACGACGGAATCCTCCTTGTAATCATACACTGCAAACGAGTTCCAAACTGCTCTAGTCTCGCTGACGGCATCACTCACCCAAAGCAAGTTCGGCCTTGACGACGGGATGCGACGCTTACGATTCCATCTCTTCTGTGCCATCTGCGATCAATATGAGCGCCTTTTTGGACACCCTGTTGGCTGATCTGAGCGTTTCGGCGCCGAAAATACACAGCTATTATGCGCAATCTAATCTACTTATGCTTGAATCGGATCAACTAGTCTCGAGTCTCGTCGTTTGTCGCCTTTTTCAGCAGATCCTGCCAATCCATCGCTAGTTTTGTCAGCGTTTTGCTTCTCGCTGTGTGTACCATGAAATAAGAACAACATCGTTCCTGGAAATAAAACGTAAAACTGACCAAACACGGAGAGAACTTCGCGCAGCAGGTCGCGCTTCAGCATCCCCACCACGGTCGGACACCAACAATCATCCCTGCCGGGCCGCCTACATCACAGGTCAATCACCCATCCACCTCATACCCACCTAAAAGGGCACCCACCAAAACACTGGCCCGAACAAATCCCTAATGAGTTCCTCCCCCTTTGCCCTGAAACCCTCGTCCGCAATCTTCTTTGCATACAAGAGCAACGCCTGCTTGAATTCCGACGGACTTTCAAGTGCCTTTGCAGCGTGCATTTTGGACTCGAGATGGCCCAATGTCAATGCTGTGCTCCACCATTCCGGTCGTTCCCTGTGTTCCGTCGTTCCCACAATAGTGCTAATAGCACCCTCGATAGAGGCGACAATCTCTTTGTTCACACGTTGGCGGCCTTGCCACACATCTGAACCCTCAGCCCACCATCGCTCGCTAAGTTTCATCCACGAATGAAGTTGAGAGTCGAAAGAGTACGTGAGCCCGGTTGAACATTGAATGATGGGCGCACCATTGGGCCGAATGGTGGCAGAGAGGATCGTGCAATTTGGAGGACTCAACAGTGACCCGACCGTGGTGGGAGGGAAGTATGCGGATTGTGACTTGACGTTTCTACTGGACTGTCACGACGTGGGTGGTTGATGATAGACTAACGTACGCACATGCAATTCAGCTTCCCCGACGCGGTCAACAACAGAAGTGCCGTTTTGCAACCATGTATCATCGCGCACGGGGAACCTAAACTTAGAGTGGGCATGATCCTTATCGTGTGTTCATGGTCAGCTTGGTTGACAGTAAGGTATATGATACCAAGACGTACCTCCTTCCCGTATGTGAATAAACGCTGACTGACCCATCTTGCATTGCGACCGCACAGAACGATGATGACGCTGTCAAACCAACAACCGGTGACGGAAGGTAATCCAACCACTGCGTCTGCTTGCCGCTCACGAATGACACCTCCGTCGGTCCATCTCCTTCCGAATTCCGGGCCTCTAGCGCATCTTCGCTCCCGTCCACCTTGGCACTTAGAAATGTCAATATAGGTGGTGATTGCAAAACGTCGGCGGCTTGCAATAGCCGTGGCACTTCCCATCTTTCACCCGCACTGACAATCTCGCGGACGGCCACGCTCTCCCTCGGCATGCCGCCACCCAATGTACGGGGTTTCACAAGTGGCTCGTCGTCCAAAACCGAGGCTTTCCGTTTTCCTCTACCCATTTCGGGAGTTTGTTCCAGGGAGTCGATAGGTACTTCCATATCCATGGGACCACCCATTTCAATGTCTGCGTCGAATCCACGCGTACTTGGCACGGGTGATACGGAGGGAGAAGCGGGTCTTACCCTGGATGCTGGCGGCCGCAATTCGGGGCGTGGCAGCTCTCGTGAAGGTGGAGCAGTCGCTGCGGAAGGTATTGATGACATGAGGAGAGGCTGGACACGTTTCTTTGTGCTTTTCTTAGCGACAAGTTTGTTGATATATTCACCACCGTTGACAACTGTGGTGCCGAATCCTGACTGAGTGCTTTGTGACGTTGCACGTAGCGTCGGGGAAGGAGGAGGGGTGAAACGAGAGGCGGTCGGAGGAAGCTCGTCTCCATACTTGGTCCCATGGGAGTAACCATCAGGAACGGGGGGCGGAACAAAGCCGAACTTTTGCAGGTATTGCGTTTGCGCATTGTAAGGCGCTATACCCTCTAATTCTTCCGTATCGAAGTCGAATACTGCAACCGTACCATCTGAGGAAGCCGCATAGAGAGTGAGCCCGTCCCGGGACCTGGGGTGTGTTAAAAGGGCAAAATAAAATTGCACAGGGCTCACCAACTGAGGTCCATGATTTGCCTTTCAAAAACCTCTCGAGCAACGATAATAGGACGAGCGGTTTTTGTTTGCCAAATTGAGATGGATCTATCATCTGCTCCAAGAGCAACGACAGAACATATATTTGAGGTTGCAAGAGGTGAATCCGGGTTACGCAAAAAGATGTGTGGGTTATAGCTCTAATAAATGTCGCCTGACTAGATGATGGGAAGCATAAGATGAAGGTACTTACTGCAACCTCGACAGTATTCTCGTGACCCACTAGACTGATTTCAGATGTCCAAAGACCGCGAGTTATGACGGCAGCGATGAAAACAAATCCCCGATTATTGGTCGCATTGGAAGCTGTTATGTGAGCACCATCCGGAGACCAACTAGCGTGGTATTTCGATTAGCTCGGAGAAAAACAGAACAATGACAAACCTGAGACGACGGAAGAATGTACTGCCTGGGGAATCCTCGAATGGCTTGGTTACCTCGGCCTCTAGTCCCCAATCTGTAGTCCGCCATATTTTGACTGTCTTGTCGTCTGACTGAGTGGCCATGAATTCCCCCACAGGATCAAAACAAACGCCCTTGACGAATCCATTATGCTGATCTAGCTTTCGTACACGTTCTGATGCATATGTGCATTGAGTTGAAAAATGGGGTAGAAATGAAGTGCTTACCCAGAGTATAGCCACACCATATGATAACTTTCGAGTCCAAGCCGACAGAGGCTAGGAAGCGGTCCTCGGGTGCCCAGGCCACGTCCACAACATCTACAGGTAGATAAATATGAAGGGAAAAAAACGATATCAAGTGAGGGAATTATTCACCACTTTCATGGCCAGGCAGTCGTTTCATTGGTTTCCAATTTTCGATGTTGATTTCGTTGGAACCAAAGACCTTGCCTCGCCCTGACCTGTTCCAGGTCATGGTTGGAGATGTTATTTGATGAGAAATATACGCACGGATCAAGGTCCCAAATCATGACAATCTCATCATCACTACCGCTCGCCAACCATCTCCCGGAATGTGCCCATCTGACGGTGAGTACGGGACCCGTGTGCATGCTTAAAGTGCAGAGAGATTTCGGTGGGCGATTCGAGCGCTCGGAGGCGGGATTGAGGATGGGTTTGGTACTCCATATGCGTACTTTTGCGTCGAGGCCTCCTGTTGCTATTCGCGAACCATCGGGGTGGACATGGATAGAGAAGATGGAGAGGCGTTTGGTGTCTTTGGCACTGTCTGAAGGTGATATGAGAGTCGGTAGATATCTATGGAATGAATCTAACAATACCTCTATGCGTTATCCATGTTGGCTTTGTGAACCGCATTCCGTTGCAGGAACGCTGACGTCGAAGGATTAGGATTTGAGAGGTGACCGGGTCACGTGCACAAGTCCGAGACTGCTTATGTAAACCGAGGTTGATCCGAGTCACTGTTCTCACGGCATCCGAGCTGTTTTCAGTGGGGGGAGGGCCAGGCGGTATTTTGGAAGGGTGCACAGACCCAGGGTTTGTTTTCTGATCCGAGTCGTTGCAGATCCGTACAATAATTTTAATCATTAGAGCATTTGTGTACAAACTGTAGTATTTATATAGATTCACAGTCATAACAAGCAATAACTTTTATGTTGTTCTCCTTCATTAGATGCCAATTGGCCCGTCGAGCTGGTTCGAGGCTATCTTTTACCACTATTCCCCGCCATGTTACGATTCCTGCTTTCCGGCTGAGTGCCCATCGTGGTTCACCCATCTCGCGCACTTATGCCTCCAAAACAAAAATCAAATCGACCGCCTCGTTCATTCCGGGTTCGCAACAACTGCTCGAGTCGGATGAAGCACGGGCCGAGTACGCCAAGGCAGAGTCCAAGATGGCCTCTGCAGTCGACTGGTTTCGCAAAGAAGTCGCCGGGTTCGAGACCCGTGCGAGCGGGCGTGTCACACCTGCCCTACTTACGCCCGTGCGCGTCGAAGTGCGGCGGGGTCAGGCGGTCAAGCTCGAGGAGGTGGCAACTGTCGGCATCAAGGATGGGTCTGTGTTGATTGTCGCAGTATTTGATGAACAAGTTCGTGACGCGTTTCTTTTCCGTCTCCTTTTGTAGTGGTGGTATATCGTGTTTTCTCACAGATATTCAGTAGAATATGAAGGCGGTCGAGCAAGGGATATATACTGCAAAACTACCCAACATCGTACCCCAGCGGCTGGACTCGCGGACGCTCAAGATACCCATACCCAAGTGCGTTCCTTTTTGGTTGTCATGTGTGCTCTCCCTCATGCCTGCTGGATTATAGGCCAACAGTCGAAGCCCGAAATGCGCTTTTTTCCACGGCCAGTCGAATGGCAGAAGAGGTGCGAGTTCAAATCCGCAAGCACCATCAAGCGAGTGTCAAAAAGGGCAAGTACGAGAAACACTCGGTCGAGCTCGAACAGGTGTGTCGTCGGCTGTCGCCGTGATCAGTGTTCGAGATGACTCACATTTTGGGGGTAGTTTCAAAAATTAGCCGACAAGCACATCGCTGAGGTCGACAAGATTCTTGTGCAGATGAAAAAAGCGACAGGGAGCAAATAGATCATCATCAGGCAGGGCTGTTACTTATGACCAACCGCAATGCAGACCTTTAATGTGTATCTATAGTTTGTCGCGTTCGGGTTCTCATCTGACTGAACAGGAGCAGGAATTGAGCTTGCTCATGTACGGACGTCAGCGCCTCCGATTACCATACAACATTATCTCAACAAAGGATGGTAGATGCTTTGACATCAGAATACTCGAGAAAGCGAATGCACCGAGTGATGCGCTGTCTTTGGATGATGCTTGCAATGATTCAGTCGGCATGAATAAATCAAATCAAAAGACAAAGTTCGAGTAAAATTGAAGAGCCGCGAAGTCAGATTTATTAACAAAAAATGCAACTTGAATACATTTCCTTTCCCTTGTTGGTGTGGTGGACGCGCGCTTCAAACTGTTATGTTCAACAATTCATCCCACATCGATGCTAGCCATTCCACCTTTAGCGAAGTCCACCGAGACCAGTATTATAATGCCCAGTCCACAGTGCAGGGCAATCAAACGATCAACACTATCATTCACGGGAATCAGATTTTGCAAGATTCTCGCAGTCAGCAATTCCGGTCGTTTCGACAACCGTAGATGCTTATCACACCATCACTTCTAGATCTTATCGAAGTACTCCAGAAAGCGAGCGCACCAAGTGCTGCCTATGATTCCGCCCAGCGGTATCCGGCACCAAAGTGTATCGAAGGAACACGCATCGAGCTGCTTGCTCGCATAACCTCGTGGATAGAAGAACCAAACGGGAAACCTATATGCTGGCTGAACGGCCGGCCTGGTTCGGGGAAGTCAGCGGTGTCACAGACAATAGCGGAGACCTTTGCGAGTCAAAAGCGTTTAGCTGCTAGCTTCTTCTTTTCACGAAGGGATATCGAGCGACGCACCACACAGCACGTCGTCCCGACGCTGGTAATGCAGTTACTCGCCTTCCTGCCATCTATCCGTACTGCTGTGATCGCAGCCTTGGAAAACGACTACATGATCCCGATGAAGGTTCTCCGAGAGCAGATGGAGAAGCTTCTGCTTGAACCTTTATCAACTGCGACGGAAAGACTGGAATCCCCACCACTTATTGTCGTCGATGCTCTCGATGAGTGTGACGACGAAGGTCTGGTTTCGGAACTCGTGGCGCTTCTCGCGCTTTTCCCTGCCAAAGCACCATTCCCTCTACGCTTGTTGATCACGAGCAGACCAGAGCCATGGCTCGAGTCGCGCTTCCACCATCCTAAAATATCTTCTCTCACACTGCCTCTCGACATCCATGCTTTCAGCGCGGAAGCTGACATTCGCTCGTTCTTACGCCATGCTCTGGACAATACATACGATGAACATCTGCAGGTCATGGAGCACATTTCTCGTCCATGGCCATCGTCAGACGAGCTCGAACGCATTGTTAACAAGGCTGGTGGATTGTTCATCTTTGCTCTCACAGTGGTCAAGTTCGCGGGAGCTAGGACCCACAACCCCGCCTTATGTCTACAAGCCATTTTGGAAGACACAGTGACTACAGGTTCCGCATATGCTGACCTTGACTCTCTTTATCGGGATGCGATTTCCGCCTTTCCTGACCTGGACGTTGCTCGTCTGGTGCTGGGTGTCATCTATTGCATGACTGTTCCAATGTCTATTTCAGGTCTACACAAGCTGCTAGAACGACCGGATGTTGATATCAGGCTTGCCGTCCCCGCTCTCAGTTCAGTTCTTCTAGCATCGGAGGATGGAAAACAACCCATTCAGTTTTATCATGCGTCCTTCCGCGACTTCTTGATCAATCCTCAACGATCACAGAAATTTACGATCAACCCCGATGTCTACCATCGACTCATGGCGCAACGTTGCTTCGAGACCATGTCGAATGCGTTGAAGCATGATATGTGCGGGATTGGGGACCCCGCCAAGGAAAACAGCGAGGTTCCGGACCTCGTCGAACGTCGCAAGGCAGCGTTTGACGAAGCTCTTTTGTATGCCTGTCGATTTTGGTCCCGTCATCTCGCGCAACTTCCAAATGATGGGGTTGCGAATGAAGGATTATTGAATGCGCTGAGGAGGTTCAGCACCACGGTGTTGTTATGCTGGATGGAGGCACTGAGTATCTTTGGTGAGCTCGAGAGCGCTGTGGTGATGCTCCGCAGGGGAATTCACTGGCTCAAGGTTTGTTTGTTCACCACAAGTGTCGAGCCTGGGCTGAGGTTACTCGACAGACGTTGCGTAATGTCCCAGGGGATACAGTAAGACTGTTTCAAGAAGCTGAACATCTTGTGGTGCTACACATGGACCCCATCTCACAGTGTGCATTGCACGTCTATCTCGCAGCGATCTCATTTGGCCCCGAAGATAGCGTCGTCTCCAAGACATTCAAGCACCAATCAATCGGGACGATTGTGGCGAAACCGAGTCTTGATGACTATTTTGCCATCATTCGAAAGGGCACCAATCTACATAATCCTATCTATTCCGTCGTCTTCTCCCCAAGTGGCGACTTGATTGCTACAGCTGGTGCGAAGCAAGGGGTTCAACTGTGGAATGCGATCACGGGTGGAAACATCGCGAGTCTCGGAGATTGTTCGTCGACATCGTTCCTCGTCCGTTTCTCTCCTTCTGGCGCCTTCTTGGCGGCCGCCCTCGAAGGTGGTACTGTCACAGTCTGGGACCCAAAAGTTGGCAGGGAACATCTCAAGCACAAAGGCTGTCATACCGAGTTGATCACGTGCATCGAATTCTCCAAGAATAGTGCTCTGTTAGTATCGGGTTCTCGTGATCGTGCGATCCAGGTCTGGTCAGTGGAGACGGCCCAGTCATTGTATCGACTGTCTACACACGAAGGACCAGTGATCTGTTTGGCATTCTCTAGCGACTCGCAGAGGCTATTCTCGGGATCAGAAGATAATCTGATCATCGTTTGGGATATGTTAACGGGGAAGGTTATTCGCGGCCTGATGGGTCATCGCAAGGCGGTGAACTGCGTTGCGGTGTCCAAGGATGGGAGCATACTTGCATCGGGATCTGAAGACAAAACAGTCAAGATCTGGAATACCGG
The DNA here is from genome assembly GCA_038089615.1 of Aureoboletus auriporus. NCBI lineage: Eukaryota > Fungi > Basidiomycota > Agaricomycetes > Boletales > Boletaceae > Aureoboletus > Aureoboletus auriporus. Next base: position 72,568 of record JBBPLF010000025.1, read on the forward strand.
TACTGGAAAATGCACCCGAACGTTTTCTAAAGGGCATTCCTCTGGAATACGATCCATCCACTTTTTCGATGAAGATAGCCATCTCGTTGTCGCCTGCGAGGATGAGATCATCTTTTGGGACATCACACGTAACAAGTCACAAACGCTTTGGGAAGTGGGTCAGATGATGAGAACAATGATGCGGACTATCCCTGCCTGGCAGACGAAGGTGTTAGGCTGGGGAGCGCCCAAGTCTTTGCTCAAGTCCATGTCACATCATGCCCTCGAGACATCTCCAGAACACATTGCAATCGCGTACGCATCGAAGTTACCAACATTCGTATTTGCACACAGAGGCTGCGTATATTCTGGGTCACTGCGTATTCCGCTGAATAATCCGCCTTTGCGGGACAGTTACACTGTGACTGGAATTTCAATATCGTCGGACGGTCTCTGGGCTGCGACAGTCAGTCCTCAAGGGTCCCTCGAGATTCTTGATCTCACCATAAAGAATCCGTCATGGGGGGATATGGGTGAAAGTGCTAAATCAGACCCACTCGCAAACATCTTCGCTGTCGTGCCCTCGCCCACTGGCAGACGTTTCATCCTCAACGCCCTATTTCAATGGTGCTTGGTCGACGAGGACCTTCGCATTCTGAAGAAGATCGACATGGGCGTTATTAGCTCGATAACTGACAACGAGAATATCCGATTCAAGTTTTCTGCGGACGGGGGCATTTTTTTCGGCATCGTATCGAGCCTTTTCAGCGACAAGAGTACGGTACGCGTATTCAATGGCTTGACGGGTGAGCAACGCACCCAGTTCACGGGATTAAAGTGGGTCAATTCATCCGCCGCATCCCCCGATGGTGCTTGGATTGCATGCTGTCATGGGACTGGCAAGGTAGATGTGTTCGAAGTAGCAAGTAAAGATCGGAGGAGCATGGCCGTGTCCGACGATGACCCTGCCAATGTGCTCGTTTTCTCCAACGATGCTCAGTCACTCGTAGGTGGCTCCCAGAAGGGAGTCGTCCACATTTGGGATCGTGCAAGCGGAGGATGCAAGGCCACCTTTGGGGTATCCACTTCCATGGTTACGGCACTCGCGTACGCAATCACGCCCGGCGGAATAAGGATTGCGATTGGGAGAGAAGACGGTTCACTGTGTTTGTGGTCCCCGTCGACATCTGCGTCGCATGACATTGTTCGCGGCGGTCAAGCCACGGTCAAAAACGTGGACTTGATCCGGTTCTCCGATGACCAGTCCAGGCTCACGTCCAAGGGCCAAGATGGGACCGCCTTCACATGGTCCATCCCATTCGATGGAGACGACACAGACATGGTGCGCTGCACACTCTGCCCACATCAGGAACTTGATGGCGTAGAGGATATCTCGAACACGGCTTCCCTCCCGCACCTACTTTCTCAATCCGACCCTGGAGACACCATTGATGGCCTTCTTCACACCGCATATCGAGTTCGCAAGGATGGATGGCTGGTCGAAGGTGATCGGCGGGTGGTATGGCTTCCACAATCTATACGTCCGCAAGGCAAAGACGGGTTCTACGCATTCGAGAATGGTTGGATGGCGCTTTACACGCCTTCTTTGCTGTGGCTTTTCCTAAAATATGTGGAGTCTGGGAACTGAGTATTGAATGGGCCATGTATAAGAATTTGGATGTACATATTACCTTTATCTACCAGCAATATACCTCTATCACCATTGGTTGTTCTGACTATTAGGAACAAGTTCAGAAACATCATCAAATGTATATACAGAATGAATTCATCGCTGCAGTTGCGGTTGAGCACCACCAGATACAAGAAACCACGGCAAGTAAGTGACTATATACCGGGTCCTACGGGTCAACCCAGAGACGTACAGATCAGAGACGGTGGCGCGTTCGAAGGTTTGATTCTTCGCGCGTTCATACGTAAAACCGGCAGCACAACTACCACCATCTCTGCCGGACACCATTGGCATAGGATCCTCTTCCATGGAACCATGTGCCTCTGCCTGCTGCCATCGTTCGCGAAGCAATGGGTCAATCTCGCCGTTTCTGGAACCCTCCTGCCCCCGGTCGTCCTCATATACTGGGCAGGTGTTGGTGAAATCTTTTTTGACATGTTTGTACTGCTGACACTTACAGAATGCAAGCTCCTCGAGCGTGCGTCCCGACGTCTCGGGAAACATAAAGTACACGAACAACACCTGAAAGACATTCCACACACGGTAGCTAACGCATTTCAGTACGTGTTCATCGACATTCTAAAGGACAGCTTGCATGATGTACCATCTCCAGCCTATCGTCCCACCGGCTTCATCAGAAACACGAATATAAGGTGAATGAACATACCGATAGCGTCGATACCGATAGGATTTATGAACTGAGTGAAGAACCCCGCCACACGGCTCCACCATTGATAGATAGCGATACCCTTAGCTCGGACATGGAACGGGAAGAGCTCGACTAAGAAAGCTGTTTACATCGGGGTCCGGTCACGCTTCCGTCAGAATGTATGGTTTAAATCAGCACAGTGGGGTAACACTTACGATAAGTCAAGGCGGTAAATGCTAGATTGTAAGCCGGACTATACGAGAAGATGAAACTAAGGAGCGCAAGGCAAGAATGAGTTTGCTCTCCCCCTTGAACACGAGTACTCACGCGACGACGATTTGAGCAGCGACCTTGTTGTGGGTGAGCGAATACTGTACATTAGCCATTGTCCACGCAGTGAATGCAACGAAAACAGAGATAGCACATGCCTACAGAACATATCAGAAAAACGGCATAAGAATTACACCACAACAATATTGCTTACTAAAAATATCCCTCGTCGAGAGTATTGAGACACTGTCAGCCCAATGACTATACCATTAACAAAGCTCCACGACGTTCTGGCCATGTTGACGATAATCATTGTCTTGTCATCGTGAATGCCGACACTGACCAAGATCGAGGCAAGATAATATCTTTTAATGCGGTACTAGTCAGCGCGTATTCCAACAGACGACAATTGAAGATGGGACCCACGAAATTAAACCACCTCCGCACCACTCGGTGAACAAACCCAGGAAAGTTGCAATGACGACTCGTTTTCGCATTCCTAGTAAAAAAAAATGAAAATACTGCATTCCTGTTCATCTGGGCAATCTCCATTTCTGCCTCCAATGTTTGTTCAATCTGACTATACTCCGCTTTGATGAAGTCAGAATCTTTGTCTCCCTCTGCATGATATTTTACAAGAATCGCGTACGCTTCGTTTCTTCTTCCCCTGGATATGAGCCATCGAGGAGACTCTGGAATGAACCAAGTGAAGGAGATTCGGAGGACACTAGGCATGATTTGAAGGAAACACGGGAATCTCCAGCTCCAATTGCTTGTCATAGCAAATGTCCCCAGGGTTACTACAGCAGCAGATACAGCACCTAGGAAATAATGACAACCAATGACTACTCGTTCCTTGGGATGTGATAGTTCTTGTAAGACAAAATTAACTGGTTAATGGGCAAACTGTAATCACGTCGTCTTACCTCCAATCAAAGAAGAGGCAGCTACAAGGCAAAAAACATTGGCAAATCCCAAAATGAAACGAGCAATTATAAACATTGTGACTAGCGGGTTCAACGTAAAATTTATCAACACTCACAATGCAATGCAAATTCTTAAAGAATGCCTCCGAATATCAAAAGAATGCCTCCAAACAACATCGGATATCGTCTTCCGTACATGTCGACAACAGCTGCGATTGACCCGAGAGAATACATAGAAGCCATGAGCCCTAATGAGGCGGAATGTGGATGATGATAGTCTGTTGGCCAAGTGAATCCTTTTACAGATCCACTAGGCGATCCCGGCGCTGACCGGTCCGACCCTTTGAAACCAGAATCAAAGGCAGCCCTGTAGCCCTTTCAGTGGGAAAGCTCGTGCTAGTCGCCGCGGGTTCATTTATAGCATACATTCGTCCGCCTAAGGTGCGAGTAGGGTTCAAGTTATCAATACTTTGCAGAAGTAAACAACACAGATTGTATCCGTGTGGGTCACTCGGGCCTCTTGAAGCTTGACAAGCTTGACATACCAGGCAATTTGAACGGATACTGCCAGTGGCTTGCCTCTTTTAGACGGCTGGTCCAGGGTTGGTTTGCCTCTAACAAATCATGATCGTGGGAATGCAACCCCCTTTTCAGGAACCCTCTTTCAAGCCTTTCTTTTACTTACGCGGTCCTCTTCCAAGTTCCAAAGGCTATGTTCGGTGAAGCCCACCGAGATCAGTATTATAATGCGCGGTCCATAGTGCAAGGCATCAAACAATCAACATCATAATCCACGGGGGCCAAATATTTCAGAATTCCCATCCAAGTGAGCGATTCCGATCTCGATCCCGATCATTTCAACACCCTTTGACACTATCGCTTCCCGATCTCATCTAAGTACTCCAGTGCACCGAGCGCTGCCCATCATCTGGGGAGCATTTTATGACGTTGCCGCTTGGTAGGCCCGTCCTCCAATCAGAGTTCTCAAAAGCTACAAAAAAAACTCGAAAACTGGTCGGAAACCATTTTCTGTTTCCTGACGCGCCCGCCCACTCATGATTCCGCTGAGTGGTATCTGGCACCAAAGTGTATCGAAGGAACTCGCACCGAGTTGCTTGCTCGCACAACCACATGGGTGAATGAACCCAACGGGAAAGCCATATGCTGGCTGAATGGACGCCCTGTTTCTGGAAAGTCAGTGGTGTCACAAACATTAGCGGCGAAGTACACGAGTCAAAGGCGTCTAGCTGCTAGCTTCTTCTTTTTACGAAGGGATGTCGAGGGACGTACCACGTGGCACGTCGTCCCGGCGCTGATAATTACTCATCTCCTGCCTTCTATCCGTACTGCTTTGATCGCAGCCTTGGAAAACGACTACACGATCTCGATGAAGGTTCTCCGAGAGCAGGTGGAGGATCATATGTATGTTTGAATCTTTATCGACTGCGACTGAAAGATTGGACGCCCTACCTCCTGTTGTCGATGCTCTCGATGAGTGTAATGACGAATGTCTGGTTTCGGAGCTCTCGGCGCTTCTCGCGCTTCCCCCTACCAAGACACCATTCCCTCTACGCTTGTTGATCTCGAGCAGATCCGAGCCTTGGCTTCAATCGCAGCTACACAGATTACACACGTCAGCTCTCATATTGTCACGCGGAGGTTGATTTCCGCTCATTCTTGCGCCGATGACACGTATGACCATCATCTCCAAGTCATGAAGCACCTTCTTCGTCCATGGCCATCGTCAGACGAGCCCGAACGTATTGTCAACAAGGCTGCTGGGTTATTTATCTTTGCCATCACCGTGCTCAAATTCGTGGGAGCAAAGACCTATAACCCCGCCTTATGTCTGCAAGCCATTTTGGAGAGTGACTACGGGCTCCGCATATGCTGACCTTGACTCTCTTTATCGGGATGCGATGTCAGCCTTTCCCGATCTTAACGTTGCATGACTCGTTCTCGGAGTCGTCCATTCCATGGCAATTCCCCTTTCTGTTGCAGGTCTATACAAACTACGACGACGACCTGACGTGGATGTCAGATTCATCGTTCCCGCCTCAGTTCAGTTCTTCTCGCATCAGAGCACGGAAAACAGTCCATCCAGTTCTATCACGCGTCCTTTGAGGACCCTGCCAAAGCAAACAGCGAAGTTTCAGATCTCGTTGAACGCAGCATTCGACGAAGCTCTTTTGTATGCCTGTCGGTTTGGTCCTGCCATCTAACACAGCTTCCGAGCGACGGCGTTGCGAACGAGGGATTGTTGAATGCGCTCAAAAAGTTCAACATCATAGTGTTGTTATACTGGTTGGAGGCACTGGGTGTCTTTTGGCACCCCCAAGAGAGCTGTAGTGATGCTCTGCGAGGGAATTTCCTGGCTAAAGGTTTGTCCGTTCGACGTGCCCTTCGTCTGAGCTGAGAATGGTCTGTAGACACTGGGCAAAATTGCGCAAGACACATTGACAGAAGATGTCGAGCATCTCGTCGTCCTTTGCATGGACTGTATCTCCCAATCTGGACTGCACGTCTATGTTACACCATTGTCTTTTTACTCCCGCGAACAGTGCCATCCATAAAACCTTCAAGCACAAGTACTTGCAATGTTTACCCTGTATCTAGACCAGCATAAGAGATGGAACGCCCTTCGAAGAGGTACAAATCTACACTGCCATCTACTCCGTCATTTTCTCCCCAAAAGGGGAGTTGACCGCTGCAGCTGGTGAGAAGCAAGGCGTCCGAGTTTGGAATCTGATCACAGGTGGACACATTGCAAGTCTCGGAGATCATTCGCCAGCATCATTCCTCGTCCGTTTCTCTCCTTCTGGCGCCTCTTGGTGGCTGCGTTCGAAAACTGCACTGTCGTTATCTGGGATCCAAAAGTTGGTAGGGAACATCTCAAGCATAAAGGTTTCCATCCCGAATTGATCACGTGCATCGAATAGTGTTTTGCTTGCGTCTGCACGACCATAAAATCCAAGCTTGGTCGGTCGAGACGGCGCAGTTATTGTATCGACTGGTTGCCCATGAAGGACCAGTGATCTTGTTGGTGTTCTCTAGCGACTTTCAGAGGTTATTCTTGGGATCTGAGAACAATCTCATTTGGGATATGTTGATCTGTCTCTGCGTGGCAGGTCAAACTCTTTGAGCGGAGAGCATCGAGGCCCGGGCTTCAATCTGTGATCCACAGCATGTCTAGTATCCCGAGTCGGGTATAGGGGACATATCGACTTACTGCGGTGTTTACACATGGAGTGTACCTACACTCTGGCTCACTGCCGAACCCGATGATTGGTGTTCCTCTGTCTGCCCCAGGGCACGGTGATTGTTGCTGCCATTTCCTCAGACGGAAATTCGGCTGTGACTGGAGATCCTCTAGGTTCGCACCGAATCTTTGATCTCACTGTCCTGGCCAGAATGTGGGACGAAGTCGAAACGTAAGCCATCTACAGAATACAGACCGCGTGGTCCCCTCACCCGATGGTACGCGGTTTCTCATCGACAGTTTCCTCCAATGGTTCTTGAGCGGGGACTATTCGTACCTCGACCATGATCGACATGGGGATGATTGGTTCGATGCACCACCCTCAACGCGACTTTCAATTCAAATTCTCCCTAGACGGGAGCATCTCGTTCTCCGTCGGCTCGAGCTTGCTCGACGATGACAAGAGAGTGCGGTGCGCGTCTTTGATTCTGTGACACCCGGTTTCTCGGGATTGCCCAAGGTCCATTCGTCCATCGCTTCCCCCGACGGTGCATGGGATTGCGTGCGGTCATGGGACCAGCAAGGTAGACGTGTTCGAAGTGGCGGGCAAAGGTCGAACATGCATGGCCGTGTCTGATGACTCGCCTGCCAATGTGCTCGTTTTCTCCGACGATGCTTGGTGGCTCCCAGAAGGAGGGTCGTCTGCGTGTGGGATCGTGCGAGCGGGGAGTGCGACTTGAAGGCCACCTTTGACGTATCTGACTCGATGGTGCGTATGGAACCACGCCCAACGGAGCGCGCATCGTGATCGGGAGAGAAGACGGTCGGATCTGTGTGTGGTCCCCGTCTACGTTGGCGGCGCAGGATGTGATTTTGGCCAATCAAACCCTGATCAAGCACATGGACTTTATCCAATTCTCCGACGACATGTCTAGGGGCGACGACAGGACGTCTGCACGTGGGCTACTATCCCATGCGATAGGACGTTGCGAACACGCCCCTCACACCCTGCCTCCTCTCGCAATCAGACCCGGAAGAAGCTGTCGACAGTCTCTTCCATACAACATATCGAACGGCTGGCTCGTCAAGGGCGAGCGGCGGCTCATGTGGATGCCGCCCCCGATGCACCCACGCGGCAAGGAGTCACGCGTGCTGTACACGTACGAGAGTGGGCTGGTGGTGTTCTTCAGAGGTTCCACCCCTTCGTCACTCGTTTTCTTCAAGTGGGGTTAAGGGTTATCAGGAATATACATACGTCATTGTTGGGAAATGAGAATCAAGATTCGTGTAAATTACCATCCGGGACCCACCCAATTGACAGGTGTTCCAATCATCCTGATACAATCTGGTAGTAGGAAGGGATGAAAAAAGCGACAACGATTCGCTCGAAGATCCTTTGAAAGAAGAAAAGCATTCTAAGCTATTGCGGTATGCCAAAAGTTCGCGTGCCATAGTGTCAATACAGAGTCATCCGAAAACATGCTCACCGATGTATTTATTACAGAGGTCCGTTACCACGGACCCCCCACAAACCATACAATAGAGGCCTCAAACGAGCCCTTGGATGCAAATCGGCGCATACGCGAAGCGCACACCTGCATCATTACTTCGCCTCAGCATCACTCTTCCTAAGTGAGCCCATTCCGCCGCTTTCCATTCTCGTTCACGCTCAACCACGCCTCCAAGCGCCGTCCAAGCTCCCCACCCCGCCCGCCACATATATCTCCCGTCGTAGTCAACGTTTGCTCCTGTTCCAACGCCTTTTTCAAAGGCAGTTGACCCGCTTGCTTTCGGCTCGCGAGGGTTGCTATCCTCAGCGCGTCCGATGTCCGCTCGGACACACCGCTCACATCGTTCACAAAGTAAGCCTTGCCATTATATGAGGGTGCGCTCGGAACTTCAGAAACATCGGCGGTCGACTCGGCGTCCTTGAACCACTCTTCTTCCTGTTCTTCGGGTCCGAGAATACTGTCGACCAAGCCTTCCTCCCATCCGTCCCACTCCGCACAACGGTGTGCAAGACGAAGTCGTGCACCGACGGCTTCGTAGTGAAGCCATTCCTTCGTAGTCGCGGCAATGCTAGCTAGAGAAGCGTCTTTCGAATTCTTGGAGAGGGCGATCGATGCGACGACTTCTCGGAATAGCTTGCATGTAAATGGACTCGTCTGGACAAAAGCGGGGAGGTGGGCACAGGCCCACAGCGGTCGCGTCGTCGTCGATTCCCAATCGATGATACAGGTCTATGCGTGAAGAGTCAGAAATACAGCGCCAAGCAAGATACCGGATAACACACAATTTGGGTAGGGTCATGTTCGTCCACAAAAACGTTTTCCAAGTTCAAATCGTGGCAATCAAGACCAAATTCTCCAGGAGACGAATTATCTCCATGAGCGCTTAGGCGGTCCATGACGCGCATCCAACGACCCATCTCCTTGCGCACGGATTGTTCACGGCGCATGATGTGAGCGACCAAGAAGGTACTGCGTTGCATGCGGCGATAATCGCTGTACATGGCGTCTCCAGGGCCTTCCCATTCTTCTTCGCTTTCTTGCGCATCCCATTCGTCAGAGTCATCACTCTCATCATCTGGCACGGCATCAAGGTGATGATGTCGGGAAGACCGAATTTCGTCCGGATCAAGGTGAAGGCGATGGGGGGCAGACTTGCCCTCACTCTCCCGTTTTACGCCCGCTATTTCGCGGTTTACACAGGATTCGAGATAGGAATGGGTTGAGGACCAGGGACCACGATTAATTTCCGACGGATGAGCGAGGTCGCCGCGACCGGAACCAAAAAACGGCCACGAAACAATAGGACCAACGTGTACCGAAACGGGTGTGACACGTGCGAGATCACGGACGGGGTGGACTAAGTTCCCGGATGTGGGTGTAGATGATAAGGAAAAGTGCTTGAAAGGTATATGGTTTGCGGTGGGCGTTGAAAAGGATGAAGAGTTCACGGGGGAGTTAACTGACAGAGAGGAGGGGAAATGAAGAGAACCTATGTGTGAGAAACGCTGAGCGAACAGAGGTATTATGATAGATGCTACATTTTTGAATAGAATCTTGAGTTGCTCGTTGGACATTGAGTGATACACTCTACCGAGGGGAAGGCCCGATGCCTAGAGTAGATAACAGATGAAAAGACGGAGGAACGCATGCATGAGGGAGACCAACTTTCGACATAAGGATATATTCGCCACCGAGGCGGTTGTAAGGGTTTGAATCGTAAAAATAGACATCAGGGACAGGTATGGATGTTTTTTCGCGGAGGTATTGCATGGTCGCAACCTCAGATTGTGTCTTTAGTCGAGGCATGAATCGACGCGCGACACGGGCAACCAGCTGGCGCGTGTCAGCCAGGGTTACTAGATAAGCCTGATTGATAAGAAGAATAACGTAAGATTGATGGGTCATAAATAACTATTACACGTTGGGCGCCACCAACCTTGTGAAAGGTTCCTGATAATGGGATGAGGCCCAACATATGGGGAAAAGGAATAAAACTCGCCTGAGCTCAAAAAAGTGATAAGTCCAACCTCGCAGTGGGTCTTTTCGCGGACGATGTCCTTGAGGACTCTTCGGTCCACCTGGAAGGGCTGGGCGTCGTGCAGGGCGGCGTCGGCTATTGCCTCGCGCTTCCGATCTGCTCGCTCGACTTCCCAGTTCCATTCTACGCGGGTGTAGCGGGCTGTGGGCAACGGGGGTATTGGCACGACGCCAGGTGGAAGACCGTGCGAGGCGTCGCGGTCGTGAGGATCCATGACGGCAGCCCGCAAATGCGCTGTGTGGGGGTCCTTTAGAGTGGGCAGAGAGTTAGAAGGGTGTGCGCTGCGTGGGACGAGGAAGACGAACGTTTGAGAGAGACCTGTGATAGTTCTTGATCCCAACGTCATCCGGCAACAACGAGTATTTGGCTTTATTTAATTCTGTCTTGACTGGCACTGGCACCGGCATCTTGCAAACGTCTAGCGAGTCATCCGGACCCGTTTATATAGCGGCGGAGTCGTTAGTAATTATATGCACGAGTTGGACTGCGCAACTCCACCTTGCCGCCGCACGGCGGAGGATCTTGCTAATGCAAGCTTGCCAAGTCGCCCTTGACCATCATGGTCAGCCCGACGGATGTCCAACGTCAATCTACAACAATCTGCGGGGGTAATGCGCTCTTTATGCCTCCAGACCGCACTTAAAAATACTGATACACAATTTCAGCGACCATGTATGTATGTTTATGTTACTTGATAGCAGTCACATCAGGGAGACCTCCCATATGATGATGGATCGACACAAATAACTTCATCCACGCGCCTCTTTAGCCACTCCAGAACATCCTGTCCGACAGATACACAGTCGTACAGCTCAATATACCGTAGCTTCGATGGTGTCACCCCGTGCACCATCGCAGCACTCCCTGTTTCGGGATTGCGCGCTTCAATAAGTTGTACAAGCTTCCCAATCCCATCCGGATGCGTGTGACAACTCTTCATTGTCACCGATTTCAGATTCGGGCATATCCAGTGTGCCTGCTCCTCCTCTGGAGTTCCGAGTGCTACCAAGAATGGCTCCAAAGGCGTTCCACCAATGCTCAGCGAGTGAATATGGTTCATCTCTCCCAGGAAATTCCACGCAATCACGATCCCTCCAGGGCCATAGTAAAGTGTCGAACTGTTCGTGTTGCCGTAGGACACCGACAGCTCAGTTACCGGCGGATTGTTGGATCGTTGCAGTAGATTCGTGATCACGTCTTCAATCGGCTCCCGCGCTTCAATGTCCAGGCTCAGTAACTCCAATCCCGGCAATACCAGTGCGTCCGTCAGCGTCGCCATGTGGTAGTGCCCTCCGAACGTCAGCTCACGAAGCTTTGGCAAGGATGTCGTATGCAATGGCAGGATCGCAGGCACTACCACCGCAAAGTGCAACGTGAGCAATTCTAGATTTGGGTTACTCGAGATTATGTGCAGAATTCGGTCCAGTGGTAGATGGTTGGACGGCAGTGACCGAAGGTTCAACGAACGCAAGTCCGTCTTGAAGATGGGTGACGACCACTTGAAGGGCACGTGATGCAACATCAGGCACTCCAGGTGTGATAACGTCAACGGTGTCGACGGCGTCGAGCAAGGGAGCCATGCCCATTCAGTAGCGTATATCGTCTCTGCACACGAAATCTCGAACTCTCTTAGCATTGGTGCGTCGCCTACATCACTCATGTAAATCACAATTCTCAATGACACCCAGGACACTCGTACCATTAATCGATTTCAGCGCAGATATCGAAGGAAATTGCTTATCGAACCGGAAGACAAACCGTTGCCACCGGTGCATCTGTTCAATCAAGTAAAAAATTGCAATGTGCCCCCAATGTGTGTTGCGTTGCGCCTGCGGGCAGCTTCGCGAAGGTGGAGGCGGTGGGGAAGCCCCCCACGTGTCATGATGGGATGGTGACTGAGGGACGATGATCGGTGTCTGTGCAGGTGGTAAAATGATAGCGGTGGTAGGCGGGGGATGTGGTAGGATATAATGCGCCGGAGGGCTAGGTGGCGGTGGAATCCAACTTGAAGGGGTAGGCGATGATGCACGAGCACGGCTACACGGTTCAGCCGAACCGCCATTCACCCGCAGGTAAATCTCGATATCAAGCGGAACCTTGTCACCGGACCGCTCCAGCCACAGTCGAATGGTGTCTGGAGACGTGCTTTGGCTCGTCACGAGGCGTATCTAGACAGAAACATTGGTGAGACAGTCCAAATCCAGTGTGAATTAAAGGGGGTAACACGAGAGCAGCGGCTCCGTCAATGAAACAAAACAAGGCGCAAAATTGCAGGGATATTTACCACGAAAGGTTTGAGAAAAATAGGAGTCGACAAAAGGTTGAGTGAAAAACACGTTTCATCGATAAACATATTTGAGCGCCAATATAGACGTAGAGAATAGAAGACGACGCATCCAGACCCGATGTGCGTTTTAAGAAGCCCCATTGCTCACCTTGGACCACAATTTAGGTATTGACAGGGCTAGCCTACGCCATAGGACGCAGACTGAAGCGAGAATCCAAGCACAGCAAGGATGGTTGTCAAAGTTGAACATAAAGATATGGCGGAGGAGCTCGTGGGGCAACCGTCGTATGGGCGAGATGTACGCAAGTGTGTGCTTCACTTTCTCCTCCAACGCGAGTTGGTCACGCTGCATCTCTCGAATCGTGCACTTCCTGTCGGCGACGATCTGAGCAAGGGCATCCTCTGCTGAAGTTATCCGGTCGGATAGCTGTGAGAGCTCTTGGCGTTGTGTCTGGAGAGCTCCACGGGCTTCGGAGACGCTTGATTCGGTTGGAGGTTCTGGATAATGGAGTGGGTTCATTGCGGGGTTGTCGCTAGTGTCGAGGAGGAGCAAACAAAGCCGGACAGCCCGAAGTGGATGGGAGTGTATTTATGAAAAACACGCGTGGGCTACAAAAGGTTCGTATTCTCCGCATGGGACCCGCAGACGGTGGCACAACGTGCAGCAGGCTAATTACAAGACCTCTATGGTACAATGTGCAGTTCGAAGGAGACAGGTATGTCACTTCTTTCCAGCTTCTATAGCGTCTCCGTTCTTGCATGCAATAATTTTTATTCGCGGTGCAGACACCATCTCGTTCGACTCCATTTTGAAAGCCGGGTTCTTGACGATAAACGTCCAGACATCGTCGCAGAGGCGATATGTGTGCAAGTGACCCTATAAACCCATTATATCAGCGAAAAACATGCCGTAGACTCAAATGCTACCACGGGAGAGAGAATGTACTTTGAGCGTCGTCTTGGTCTTCACCTGCTTCACCATGGTGTCAGCGAGGGATTTGTCAAACTAGACCGTCGTCGTTAGTGTACTTTGCCCTGGGATACCATGCCACGTGCAGAACCTGTTGCAAAACCTTCATCGCCAGCTGTGGCGTGATGGCGCCGCTCGTAATGAGCTCGTCCAGCGAGTCGGTGAGAGCCATGCCAATGCTGCAAGACAGTTGTAGGTATTGTTGTACGACCAAGAAGAACGTTCAACGTACGATGATCCTCTGTAAAATTCATAGTATGCGGAGGCCATGCTGGACCGTCCGATGCTTGTAGTGAATTGGGGCGTGTGCAAAGTACATGAAACTGAGTCAGGGCTGTGACGGCGTGATGGTCACACGGTATCATATCTAGACGTTTTCATTGAAATTGGTATGCCATGGTGAGATGGCCGAGCGGTCTAAGGCGCCAGACTAAGGATCAGGTCATCAGATGACCCAGTTTATCTGGTCCGAAAGGGCGTGGGTTCGAATCCCACTCTCATCACAACTTTTTTACACAATCAGATTTGCACCGGCTCCGATAAGGTCAATTCCGACGTCATCATGAATGACACTCTTCATTTAAAGCTTACATTTTGAACGAGGCAATTATTTACCTGCATTCAATCTTTGTTTTTTGGGGAGGGGCAATTTGTAAGTGACAGTCAGCAAGCATCACGCTGCTGATTCACGCACGAATCACCACCCCTGACACACACGACGGAGCGTTCGATGAGTGGGTTCATGTTGGTCCATGTCGAATCCACAGGGTCCCACCGCACGCGGAAGCTACACCAACAAAGGGGGGAACGGATCACGCTTATCGTACGACTCGGCCGTCAATGCAGCATGGTGGTTGCAATTGTGATCGTAATCCGCGCTTCACGAATGGGCCTCGGTCCCTTCGTCTCGGAACATATACACCCACCTACGATTCTCGGAGCGGTGCTTGTTCACTATTCTCTGACGTATTCAGCGGGTCTTCGCCCGGGAAATTTTGGACGGGACGATACAGTACATACCTTGATGAGTAAATCCAATGCCTGCTCGGATCTCACTACGCGTCCGCCAAGGCGGTCGCCCGGTAGGATTAGTCGGTACCGTCTCCAGAGTCGCCAGATCAGCTTGGTACAGGCGAGCCTCGGGGCCAGAGGGTGTTATTACTCAATTGCTGCATCCCCTCGTGCCAGTGCTTGCACATACAAGGCATTCATTAAAATAAGGGTAAAAGGAAAAGGAATTACTTAAAGGCGAATAAATGGACAGGCGCGAGCCTGAGCACGCGAACACGGTGTGGCCCTGGCGCAATGACTTACATAACGGCGCGCTGAGCGCTGAGGGATGTGTAATTTAGCGTTAGTTGGACCCCCTTCGTCTTGTGGGATGACGTCTGACGTGCACGCGCTATGTGGCGAATTGCTAGGTGACCGGTGACGGTTCATGTGTGCGGCGTCGCGTGAGGCTGTGAGGTTTGAAGCACTTGGCGACCTGACGATCCGAAGTCTAAAAAAAGTGTGACGAGAGTGGGATTCGAACCCACGCCCTTTCGGACCAGATAAACTGGGTCATCTGATGACCTGATCCTTAGTCTGGCGCCTTAGACCGCTCGGCCATCTCGCCCATGCAATAAATTCAGAAGAACGCTATTCAACCATGATGCGAGTAAGAGATCTGCAAACGTATGCCACCAGGTGGAGCGCGATATGGCTCGCCGCCAGGTCTTTCTCGATATTTGCATGGGGGACTCTAAACAGTTCCTACGTGATCAAGATGCGTACAATCGCACTCTATTCCACCTCGACAAACACGCTGCGAGTTATGGTCTACCCTCTAGACCAGAGGAACTGACTGATTGGCAAAAAGAGATCCTGCAGGGCATCGATACCACACAGGAACACGAGACCCCATTATTGTTCCAACCCCCTGAGCCCTTGTTAGCAGGGCGGCTCGTCTTTGAATTGAGTGCATCACCCAAGTTGGCAAAGACGACGTCCAACTTTCTGGCGCTCTGTACTGGAGAAAAGGGGGCGTGCAAGAATGCAGGGAATAAGAAGCTTCATTATTTGGACTGCCCCATCCATCGCATAGCCAAGGGTTTCATTGCTCAGGGTGGTGATATACTGCGGGGAGATGGAACCGGTGGCGAGGTACGACCACCAGACCATGCATGATAGCCATTTCTCTGATTGAAATTCTGTAGTCCATTTACGGAGGCGATTTCAAAGCTGAGGAGGAGGGTCTCAAAGTGGTGCCTCGCAAAGGATCACTTGGAATGGCGAGTTCCAAGACTGGGTCGGGTGCTAGGAATACATCACAATTTTTCATTGTGCTGACGGACGACAAAGCTCAGCTGAAGAAGCTAAACGGCCAGTACGTGATATTCGGCGAGCTGAAGGGTGGAGCAAAAGAATTACGCCTACTGGATCGTCTCAGTGAGGCTGGTGGGGATAACGAGAAGCCACTCATTCCCGTTTGGACAGGGAGTTGTGGAGCATGTTGATTACATAGATCAACAACAATGCATCGATGTGGGTCCGGTTACCGGGAGTGCCTGAAAAGGACACATGCCGCAGAAGCCAGACCTCCACGACATTGCCTCCAGGTTGTTACATGACGATTACCTCCAAAAAATAGACTTGCACAAAAATAAGATATGAAATGTACATCAGGATGCGTTTTGGGCCTCGATTCTCTGCCCACAGCAATTTCGAGGTTAGCGACGAGTATTTTGATTGACGTGGTAGACATCTCTCGGCTCAAATCAGCGACACGGGCTCAGTTGAGTCGCCCCTGAACACTTCAATATCCGATATAGTTGTGTGTACACGCACCACTGCAGTGAGACGCAAGGACCCGATCGGCTGTGTGACTGTGTAGAAGCAGGGGGAGCATACGAGATCGGTGGGCACTGCCGCACTGATCGGAGAGGATTGCAATGCCCACAAACAATTAAACCATCAGGGTTCACAGAAACTTGCTGTATGGTTTGAACGGTGAGTCTCGATCGCGGAGTGAATTGTGGGCCATATGGACTCGTACCATCGTGGCCGCTTTACGAGAAGAGGCGTAGTCGATTTCTGATTTCTTCTCCACGAGTTCAGCCGCGGGCCGCGGCCTCGTGGTATGGAGCGAAGTGTCAAGCTTTCGAGACTAAGGAGGCAAGTTAGGACCGGCGAAGTGGATAAAAGTGCACTTAAAGCTTATCCACCGGCGCAGATAGAAGGGAGGTAAGAAGGGGATTGACTGATTAATTAACACAACTCAGATAAGCAGGATAGATAGCTCAACCTGGCCCAAGTCATTGACATTGTGCTCCTATGTTATTGAGTGCTTGCACGGGAGCTATCGCACGTGCCGATCTACATAATTCGCGGCCGCGAGCATCCTGCAAATTCGAGAATAGTATATCCAATTAAAAACATAGACCGCGACAATTTTTAGACTTAGAGATACCACTAGACAATGCAACCAGATGAACATGGAACAGTTATAGTCCAGCGGCGCTACAGAACATGTGAATCTTTGTTTTCTCACATAAAAATGAAAAATGACAAAGAACTCACGCGACCCTCCTTTTGGTTGGTGTATGTGCATGTTCGTCCTCTGCGAGTTCGGGAATGTTTGAATGTGGTAGTAGATCGCTTTCTGGACCATCCATGCGATCACAAATTCGTAAAGCTGTGGCATGAAACTCGTCAGGAACCCCGCTCGATGTCCCTGGCAGCAACAAGTGCGGAAGGATCCGCGTGTGGAATAATCGATGAGTGACAGAACCACCCTGTACATTGCAACAAAAGAGTTGCGAGCAAGTCATCAAACACCGTAGACGCCACTACAATTTAAACTGAGCACATACAAATTGGTGATAAACACCCCCAACAACAGCCTGAACGGCTTCACCCATCACCTTATAAAGCCCAACACTCTTTGCGATACCAGGGGATGCCATCAAAGCCTCGTCCAGTTCAGAATCAGGATTTTGAATCTGAGTGGTCCGAAGAGCTTCCTTCGGAGCTGTCGGGACCCAGAGAAGGACACGACCAAGAGACCACCGAGGTGCAACATGTTCTCCCAAAAAATATGTGTTTAATGCGCGCGAAGTCAAGCGGTTATAGTCGTGCTGTGCACGACCTTGTGCAACTTCGTGGATGAACAACAAAAAATACGATTCCAAGACACGGCGGCCTATCGAGGTTGTCATAGAAACAAATGTCAACCACGAGCGAGAGAAAGTCATTCTTGTTGAAAAAATACTCACCGATGAAACCCAGGCGTCCATTATGTCCATGAATAGCAGCTTTGTGACTGCCATGAGTAAGTATCCGCCTTGCTAACTCCGGAGGAAACTCCAAGGACTGAAATACGGAATTAAGATGAGCAGAAAAGCGCGCGTCATCATCGTCGAACGCTCTTGAAACAGTGTGGGATGTTCGGTGGTCTTCTGGGGAAGACTCGAGGTGTCGCGTCGAGAAATTGACGGGAACTGCTTGTGTCCGCAGTAGCGCGAATGCCGAGGGTTTAAATGAGTTTTGAGAGGGCCGCAGCAGAGTATTGATAGCTCGAGGAAGATGAGACATGGCTACAAGCTCCTTGAACAAATGGACTTTGTCAATGACTAGCTTGCCTAAATTTGCGAAGCAGTAAAAAATGTAGCAGGTCACGTGCACCCCTAATTCCCTCGAACTTGTCTTACGGTTTAGCATAATAACAATCTAGATTCTCTACGAGGGTAGATCCGGAGTCTGATTCCGGACTCGATAAGATTTTTTTTGACAGATACTACACATACTCAGCACGCCATACATCTTACTCACCGGCAATGTGGTTGACATGTGCTGACGGTTATCTCCAAGCAAATCGATCGAACAACGCGAGCACCCTCATCAGATTCACATTTCCGTGAGTCGAATTTCAAACAGACCTCCAAAGCCTATCCGAATCAGCGGGTACATATGCGTTGAACCTTGCTCCGTTCTCACACGGTAATCGAACAACAGTGAACTTTCTTCTACTAAGCCATACTTGGTCCGAATTTCCGAAAAAAACTGATACCTTTGTCGACAGGCCCCCCTTTTTACGGATTATCCCGATCTGGGTCGACCTGCTTGAAAACAGCAACCGACCACAATATCGTCTAGAATGGAAGAAATCAGCGTTGATTGTAGCTAGGTTTGATTCCCCGAGATGACCACTCATTGAACCACACCAACCTGCTTTCTTTGCGTAATCTTTCTTCCACCAGTGGAGGTGCCATTTAGGTGAATTGCCAACATCGATTACTCCGACGGAGGAAATAGTTCAAGCACATACCGGCGACCTGAATGTGCTTCGCGGTTGCGAGACGCGTAAAATTCACAATTTCGGGGTTCTCGTTTACGCACGGCCTCCGAAATTCACCCGGCCTTGTGCCTTGTTCCGGCTTTCGCGGTGCTGGATGTCCTCAATGCCTTAGCACAATAAATTTGGAGAGATCTGTGTTTGACCCACAGTATAAAGCCGAGAGCGCATCCATCCATTCTATCATCGGTTCCCCCCTTCTTCCCTTGCCTCGCACCTAATCAAGCCCTTGACTTATCGTTCGCCACAATGAACTTCATCTTTGGACCCACCGTTACATTCACTCCAACCTCTGCCAGCTTCCCCTTTGAACGAAAGACTATGACACTCTTGAACAAAGTCAGAGTGCCATTGGAACACCAATCCAGTGAAGCACCTTCGTCGTCCAACGGTGTTTTCCCGAAAGGTCCCCTTTCGTTGAGCTCGCCTCACGCGGAAATCTGGGCGCAGGGTAGACAGGTTTGACCAGCTTCCTCTTTACGTAGTCTCCGCCAAATGTTAATGGGGGGGACTTAGGTGCTTATCAGAGATCGTTCCTCAGTGTACGGCACCCATGTCAACGGAATCCGGATACAACAACAAACGTTATTAGAACATGGTGACATCGTGGTGAGTGACCTCGTTTTATTGCGGTTGTACTTCGCTCTCATCTCTACCTTGTAAGACATTGGGGCAGCTTCTACCCCGTTCATCAGCTCCCCAAAACACCTTGGATTCTCATCTCAGTCCTATCGAGGTATCTATATCGATTGTTGGCGCTTGAAGAGGTATGCGCCAGGGACAAGACTATAGATATGGATTGCAAGCTCCTGTTGTGTCCCCCCTAGTTTCTCTTCAAAAAAATCTCACCCTGACCATTGTGTCGGTGCCTGTTTTTGTAGCTGGTGTCTGATTGTAGCTCTGAACATTGACTTGTAGTATTTTTTGTAACCACATGTATTTTGGGCACTGGTGCGCTTCAGTCCAATCAAAAACGGAATACCACAGATGACGTGTGTTCTTGAGTCCCTTGATGGTATCCAACGTCAAACGACTCGGAATCGCTGACAATCGGCCTGCAAGTGATCAAAAATCGTCAAAACTCTCTTTCTGCTTTTACTCAAGCATTGTGTGCACGCACCATATCCGGACTCAGAAGGGCACTTGGGAACATGCCCAGCAAACACCAAGGGTCCATATGGAAAACGCCGACAAGCCAACCAGCTCCTGAGAGGCGTGTTTTGAATGCACACACATCCACATGATAGATCTGACGCATTCAAGTCTTCTTTAGGCGGTGCGGGCGTGCAGCTCAGGGAGAGAGATCCTTACTGCGGATGGATGAGAATGGATCATAAATGCAGATTTGAATTACGATTTCGTTGCATAAGAATAACCGCCCTGCACACATGAGGGGGGGGCTGGTGCATGTGATGTTAGTGCCTCAATTCAGCGATGAAATCATCAGATACTTGTCTTGGCAAATGGGTCACTCGAGGGGGACATCAGAGGTGGAGTTGGCCATGTCGTCGCCCAATGTCCGTCCGCAGTAGTGCGTTCCCGGCGTCTCATCGCCGGCCTAGGAGAAAATCTGTCCAAGCGGAAAACAAGAACACTGCCAGTGTGCGATGTTTCACAAAGGATGGAGTGCCTAAAAGATTTAACACTCCGGCAAGTCCGGGAACGCAGCGAGTTCAACTGAGGCTCGAGGACCATACACATATGCGTCCCTGATTCCCGAACAGAAATGCAAAGGTTGTCTGAAAGGTTCTTCAAGCTATTAACCGTGCACCGACTCGGAGTGAGAATAAGGCGCCAAATGGAGATTAGACATTAGCCGGCGAAGAGCGGGTTTAAGGCTTAGAGACAATAAGAGCCAAGAGTGCGCTCGCCAGTGGTGGCTACTCGTGCACATGTTGATGCGGCAATCAGCCAAGAAACACCTCCCAGAAATACTTGCCTCGTCCCACCCCGAGGCAGTCCAATTTTCCGAATTCATTCATTAGTTTTTTATTTCATTGTCATCCTCGGATGAGCCGAGATTCGGAGCTTGGGATTCAAAAATGAGCACTCAGAGGCTTGATAAGTAAATTGATCTTTTAGCAGGCAAATAAAAGGGACAAACTGATCAGAACCAAGCGCAGCTGTCCACGAGGACATTTCCGTGTGCCGCTCGGCTCGCTGTCAATGGCCAGCGCATCTGACAGTGGCAGTATGACTCAGAACTCGAATTCAAAGTCTAACATCTGTTAGCCGACCGTTGCCAACGTTTTTTTTTTTTGAAAACGAAGCGAAAATTAGCGGTAGTGTCTAGGGAAAGGATCAGGTTGAAATGGTATGTCTCTTGTACTCTTACAGTTTAGACCAGCATGGACCGTTATTTCCGAACGATTATCTTCTCTCTTCAGATTCTAGAATAAGGGCCAGAACGACTCGGAAGTTTGGAATGACCGGTCATCGAACCGGATTACTTTTCCCGGGCTCCGCTCCTCGAGGTTTCAGCGTGACCAACGCTGTGTCGCAATTGTTCGACCCCTCGACTTTCGAAGTCCACTACGGTGTTATGTAAGTAATTAACGGAGATAAACCGGCACAAACATTATGATCAAGACCCATACGTAATCTTTAAACCAATTCTCAAGCGAAGATCCCAAAAAAGTGAGAGACCAGGCGGAGGGATGGAGAAAACATATGGCTGCCGATCAAGGCTGGGTGGGTCAATCGAGTTGGCAAAATAATTGAATTTTTTTTCGAATCGGTGTCGGAGTCTAAGTTGAGTCGAACTTTCAATCAGAGTCATCTTGATCCGAGTCTTGGAAAAGATCTTGACTATTGTCAGCGGGCCAACAATACAAGATTGTTTTCGAAACACTACAAGGATTGCTCCGCTGGGGACACGGCCCAGGGGACTAATAATATGCTACACAGCAGTGGATGGATTTCCGCGAGAACAGCCCTGCGGAAAACGTTGACATTATATTCAGACACCTTGCAAAGTGGATGGGAATTCAAGACGGATCGCCGCCAAACGAATGTAGCACTCACTCGAACACTACACACTCTTCGAGCCGGAGGCCGGAGGGAAAACCGGTTTTTTAAATCACATTGTGTTCAAACTGCAAATGGGCATACTAAACATCGTAGGCGGTATCATGAATTAAACAATACAGTCACTCCTGGCAACAAGATTCTTGAAAGCTTCTTTACCCGCTTCACCACCGAGCGAGCCCTGCGCTGATCACGGAATTCAACCGGCGGCTCAGAAGAATCCATCATCTCACTACAAGCAAGCGACTGAGGGGCGAAAATTGGGTGTAAAAACAAGACTCTTCAAAGCTTCCTCACCGCCCGCTTCACGAAAGAGCCTTGCCGCTCAGGGGAACTTAGCCCGCCGGCTCTGAAAGTCGCCATCCCTTGATCATAAGCGACCGAACTTGAAGGGCGCGAAAGTGGAGGTCCTCCGAGTTGGGATAGTATGGATCCAGAATTTCTATGCCAACTAAAAAAGATCAATACTAGTGACCGCATCCGATCATCCGATGGCAGGTCCCGCTGGTCCAGAGGTAGGCCAAACAATGCAATAGGCTGTGTACGACCGTCTACCACGCGTAAGATCCGAATCAGCTGGAATGGTTGTCTACCTGGATTCTGGATGGAGTGCGGGGTTGAACCGCTAAAGAAAAAACGTTTTCCAATTCAAATGTTCAATAATCCGACGTCCGGGCGGCCTAGAAGTCTGGCGTTATGTTATTGTACTAGTAGTGGAGCTAAGTGTGGCTGTATGCAGACAAAGCGGGCACGGCACAGCTGAGAGTCCAGACATGCATCTATGTGTCGTCTTCCCAATCGTCTGGTACGTCCGTCTTCCCCCCCGTGACCCCACCCTCACCTCCAAATGTCGCAGCATTCTCCCTCGCCCGCTGTGCCCGCACACTCGGCGACACCCATACGGCACCCTTTATCACATCTGCCCCCGCCGTACCGCTTACTAGCCGACTCGGTCCAGGCGACCCCTCCCGTTCCATCCCTCCCGCTGGAGAAGGTACTCGCGCGGGCGTCGTGCTTCCCGATCCCAACACCCTCTTAGTAACCACCATGTTCCATTTCCCTTGCGTACCTGTGCCACTTCCACTTGCTCCAGTGCCAGTCCCCTCCCCAACACTACCCATACTAGTACCACCCACACTCTTTCCAACCACCGACTTCATATCAACCAATCGTCCCGTCGTTAACGCGATGTGCTGCGACAAAGACGGCGCCGGTATACGCGTATCAATCCGTCGAATCAGTTGTACACTCCGATGCGGTTCCTGGTCGACCATGACAGTGTCCATACGGTACACCGACGCGAGCTAGTCACCGTCCGTGTCAGACGCGTCAACAGCGCCAAAAAAAAAGTGGGCGGACGTACGTCGTGTACAAATTTGCGTCGGTCAGGTGGCATGTGCGGTAACACCTGCGTTCTTCGATCCGAGGTGATGAAGCTATATATCCCCCCCCAAAAAAACAAATCAGCTCCCAACGCACCACATGCGACAAAGAAAACACACTCTACAAAGGTCTTTTCGACCAGCCCCACAAACTTACTCCCCAACGTCTTCGCACATCCGACCAATTCGGTCGACCAACTTACCAACCCCCTCGTCTCCCGCTTTTCCTCGCTGATCCCGAGTGCTTCTGCCAACCGTGCATTCCGCTTCTTGATCTCACATTCGCCCGTACACGCCAATACCAGTTTCGTCCCTGAACAAGGCACGGTCGAACGGAGGTGTCCACAGGGACATGTGAGCGTGACCGGGGCGAGACAAGGCTCGGTTTCTGCGCAGGCAGCGGGGGCGTGGCAGGTTTGTGTACAAGGATGATGGGCTGGGAGGCTTTGCGAATAGGGACGTGGGCAATCAAATAAACGAAACCCGCGTACGACGTACCATGATTTACGGGATTTACCACAGACCGCAGTACACGTCCCGCACGCGTCAGCGTGGCACGGTCGTTCGCAGTGATGGAATCCACACGCGAGGAGTCTACCATGACAGAAAGGAAGAGAATATCAATACACGTCCAGTCACGACCACAACATAACGCACTTTCCACACACACACCCGCAGCTTACTCTTTCTTGCGAGCAGCGTACGTTGCTGACCTGCTTCTTCCCGCACGCACACACCTTTGCCGTCAAGAACGGACACGAGGGACAAGCACCACCACCACTCATGTCCGCCCCTACGCCCAACCCCTCATCCACCGTATCTGCACCGGCAACTATCACTCCTTCATGGCACAGGTGGGTCACATGTGGATGCCCACATGCCGGCGCCGGCCGCGCACACGGATATCCACAGACTAACCGTGTCCCGCACTGAATTGGTGGTTCCATCACCGTCCGTCCACACGGACATACCAGCTCTTCAAACACCCCTCTCGGACAGACCCCACACTGTCCCTTGTGGTCGAGTCGCGTACAGCGGTGGTTACCACATTGGAGGACACGGCCACAGACTAGGTCACACTCGTGCAGCGCGCGCATGATGGGGTCGAGCTGGGCGTCAAAATCGACGTTTGGAATGTCGCGGCGTTTGGAAGACTTGGCTGCGCGTTGGAGGGAAGCAAGAGGACAACAGATGCGTCCACACTGGTGTCTCCCGCACGCGCGAGTCGCTTGACAGGGCTTGTCGCAGACAAGGGCTGCGCTCGCCAAGACATCGTCGCTGTCGATAGGATGTTGTTGAGTGAGGACAGCTTCATTGCAGAGCGATTTGTGTTTGGTAGCACCGCAACGACAAGTGCGTTCGACTGGTTTGCTACAGGGCGGGCAGGGATCCCAGTGACAATTCGCTTGGCAGAGGTGGCCGCATGGGAGAGGTTTGGAGCAGGAGGAAGTACAGGTGGGAAGAGGTGATGTACATGACGTACGGGGCGAGAGGAGTACAGAGGCCGATTGCGTGCCGCTGGTTGCGATTTCGTCTGAGGAACGGGCGATACGACAGCGGCCACATGCACAAGAAACGACACGCTCAGGGTCAAACGGACAGGGCGGCGGTATCCGGGAAGGGGGATGACAAGGTTTGGAGCAGGAGTGGTGTGAACAGGCAAACGGACTAGAAAGAGAGACATGAGTAGGATCCAGATTAATAGAAAATGAAGTTTACCGTTGACAAGGATGATCGCATTCATAGCTGCCCATCCAAACCCGTTCAGAACCATCGTCCTCCATGACGACACATTCGGTAGTGTCCTCGACTTTGACCTCACCACACCCAACGAGTTTCGATTCTTGCCCACACCAACATGACACCTCTTGTCGTTGCGGACATGGCGGACACGATCCCTCGTGGCACGCCTCGGCACATAAATGTTCCGGGTTGCCACAGGTTAGCCGTTTGCCACAAGGTTGTGCGCACGAAAACGAGGACGCGGTCAAACCGACCTGGCATTTCGCGCTGTGTTTCTCTTTGTCGCAGAAGCACGCGACCTGGATCGTCACCGCACACGGTGGACACGGACCGGGATGACACGGCAACGGACAGGCATGTGTGCACCCCGACCGTGGGCGCGAGCATGGTTGTGCGCACGAATGCGGCGTCGCGATGCGCGGTGGAGCTGGGTGACGCATCCGAAGACAAAAACACCTGTTCGGATACCCGTATATGTGTGATTGAAACAACAGTGACGACGACGACGCTTACATGTAGGTATGCGGCACCGCCTGGCGCGTGGCTCGACATCCTGGACAATGCCATTCTCCAGGCTTCGACTCGCCCCTTGCACGCCAGGCCTTCTCGAGCTCTTTGACGCTCTTCTCCGCCCATGCACGGATGCACTTGAGATGAAAGTTGTTCCAACAGCAGGTCTTGTCCTCGTCCACGGTGGCCGGGGAACACGACCACGTTGGGTGTTCAGGACGGATCGGAGTGAAACAGATCGAGCAATCGGGAAAGGGCGGTGTACGGAGGGCGTGGGTGAGGGTCGAAGTGAGGTCATCGCGGGGCGGCGAAGCACGTCGGGGCTTGGGCTTCCGGGTCGCACTAGTAGAGCCTGACGCTTCTGGTGCGTCTGTGAGGGTTGCTTTGAATTTGGCTCGACGGGATGGACGAGACGAATGGGATGGCGTTGGCGCATCTGCAGGATGTTCGGAGGGTTGCTGGTCCTGTGTGGCATCTGGAGCGACATTGGGGCTAGGTCGTCTAGGATGATCCGATCGAGGTGGATGTCGCTGGGGTCTCTCACCCTGTGTGGTATCTGAGGCGACACCAGGATCAGATTGCCTGCCAAATCCTCCTGGGGGTCCTCGTCTGCCGGTAGGATGTTCGAATGGTGGTCTTTCACCCTGTGAAGCGACATCGGGGCCATGTCCTCTCGCCGGCCCTCTAGGACGTCGCCGTCGTCTCACATCCTGTGGGGTAGCTTCAGTGCTATGTTCTCTTGCAGGTTGTTGCTGTCGTCTCTCGTCTGGAGCGACATTAATATCAGGAGGCCATCCTCTTGCTCGATGATGAGGATGTTCCATGGTCCGTCAACCAACAATCCGAAACCAATTTATCAGGTTCCCGCTGACTCACGCTCACGCCGCTTGACTCATTATGTTATTGGTACCGCAAGTGACAACTCAGTGATTCGGAAATATAACCCATTTGATACCCTCGTACAGCCTACGCAGATCCAGAGCACCATCCCCGCGTATTCTCACTGCCACCTCGCGATCAGCGCGGAAACGCGGGTCAAGGTCAGGACGAACTCTCGGCTTCAACCGCCGCGCGCTTGTCCCGTTTCTCTCTGAGCGCACGTTCCATCTCCTCAAATGCATCTAGGACGGCACCCTTGGTCTTGTCCGTTGTTGTTGGGATAAAAGGTTTGTTCTTTCCAGTGCGGAGATGAGCAGGCCATTCAAGCTCGGGTATGCCTCGTGCAGAGAGAGCGGCACGAAGCGCCGTCAGCGAATTCTTGTACCCAGCCAGCGCCTCTTCGTACACGTCGTAAACGCATATGGCACATCCAGACATGCAGCACTCTGCGGGTTACCGTCAGTTCATTGGTCGTCGAAAATAACGAGACATCCGTACCATCGTCTGCAGGTGCCCGAGGTTCTTGGGGTATCATGAAACCGGCAATGGTGTCGGGTGGTGTGGTAGGTGCCGGAAGGAGTCCATAAGAGACGTCCTCAGGTTTGGCTCGGGTAGTGTTTTCAAGTTTTCGGTAACGTTGAGAAAGATTTTGAGCACGTCGTTGGGTGGATGCGAATCGGACCTGAGCGTACCAATGACGGTACCATCGTGTGGGCATAGCATTCTAGCTTATGTAAGCGCTACAATGTCAAAAATCAAAAATGCAACACAAAATATCTCAGGTTGCAGCACTCAACAGGATCTGGCATCATCATCCACGTACTATCGTTTCTGTACAGTTTGACATATAATGCAAGTATCAGACTGTGGAGTGCATCAGTGTCTTTTGATGATCTTTAAGTTTGTCAGAGGAATTTGAAGCGGCGGCATGTTTGACCAAGGTGCGGCACCAGTGGCCGTCATATGTCCATCACTCCTCGTGCACAAAACAACTCAGATCGAGTTCTACATTTTGGACACAGACAACAACGACTGCTGGAAAGCGGATAGCAGACTTTGGGTAGTATGGTGTCAATGGTATCCAAAGGAGGAAACCACATGTAGTTCGTAACCAGCGCCAGCCACGACGAAACCCGTCTTGGCATCCCAAATGCGCGCCGTTCTGCCCGGAGATGACTCGCTTTCCATCAGGTGAAAACCCGACTGATCTGACCACATCGGTATGTCCCTTCGGCCCAGCGACGACAAACCCTGTCTCGGCATCTCAAGTGCGCACCATGATGTCCTAAGACCTGGAGATGACTCATCGGGTGAAAACCCGACTGATGTGACATCAGATCTTTGTCCCTCTCATAACGCTCTGCAATGACGGCATGGGGTCAACGTTATTCGGTCGAATTGTTCCCCGAAAAAGTTGTCATGAACTTGACAATCTCAGATGCGAGATCAGCCAACTCCTTGTTACTCCAAGCCCTCTGTTTCGTTGTCATTTAATAGAAAATATGATAGGAGATATTGACGCACTCGATACCACTATTTGAGTCCTTCCGTGGCTGGTATGGCCACCCGAGTTTCATCCACCATACAGAGTGTCTCCAGCCAAAAGAGATTTTGAGAACGCCATGAAGGACTCGATATCCGACAGCACTGACGATGGCGCGGAACTCGACAACGAAGCGGCCATCCAGTTTCCAATGGGCTGCAGAACAGTAGCATAAGGGCTATCTAGCCTTTCAATGCTCCTGCTACTGTTCAATACTATTGGTGCTTTCTGGATTAACAGAATTTGCAAAGGATGATACCACTATTGATGCCAAAATGAACACCCCCTGCATGTGACGTGAGAATTTGAGCGTCATTGGATGTACTGGCAAGTCATCTGGTAGTCCGCTCAACGGCCGAGATTCCATGCGTGCCATCATATAAGAACACAAGGACAATCTAGGTTGACCCAACTGATGAGGAAGCGAAGTTAACCTCTTCGCTATAAGGTCCACGAGGACCCTACGAGTTTCGGCGTCCCCGAATTCATTGAGACATTGAGAACGTCTAGAACGACAGGAGAATGGATCAGAGTCTATGTCGGCATGCGGTCAAAGGCTCTTGAAGCTCTGTGAACTAAGTAGCAAGCGACTCGGTGGGTATCTTGGGATTCTGCTTGATAGCTTTAGGGATAGCAACTCGGATAATTGAGTTACTGATGGCAAGTTTGTAGGCGATGGTGCGGATGACGAGGCTAAGATGACTGGAAGTAGGGCATTCCTGTCATGCAGCACACTGTCCTCGCAGTTCCTCGGCAACAGAGTTGGCGATGGCTCTCTTCCCTAGCCAGAATTACCATAAAGCCCATAGATGTTGGTACCAGATAACGAGTCTTGGACCCAATGGAAAATGGACTCGATGAAGTTTAGTTTCGCCATTCAGACGTTGCTTGAGGCCAGATGAATCCATTTCGGCAGCCGCATTGAGGACTTCATCGAGAAGGACTGAGAACATTGATGAGCTATAGGAGAGATGAAAGAAAACATATCGACTGACTATGGGTGGATGTTAAAGTGGATCGAACCATTAGTGCATCATGACTTCTGAAATGCATGGTATAGAAATCGTCTGAGTCACAGCGTTAAGGAGAGTTTGACTCATGGATATCAGCCTTTCTGTATATGTAGGCTGTCGAGAACGTAGAGGTAGTTGACGTTGACGGGTACAGGTACGGGTTCTGGCACTGTAATGAGATTCTTTATGAGAATTAATAATGGGGCAGCGATTATATCTAACGAGTTGAGGAGAGGGTCGAATGTGTGAGTAGGAAAGGAGACGGTGACTTGCTCTGACGAGACGTTCGTATCCCGAAACTGCAACACCACCTTCCCTCAAGTTCGCTTAAATCACCAGCACGACTGCCTCCTCCTACCCTCCCTTTATACTTTCCGATTTCACATTATTCCTCGTTGTCATATGTTGAACCTTACTTTCTTTTCTACGTCATACTGATCGAATTAGTAGAGCCTCTATTGGACTGGGACCAACGATCAACAGCTCCTCATCTCCGAGTCACACCGGGCCGCATCGTATCGCTATCTCTCAGTTCTCACTCTCACGCGCACGGATGAGCCCAGCCTTACCACGTACACCGCGCGAGACATGGGTGGATAACAACTTGAAACCGATCTCACAAGCTATCAGAGGCAAGTTGAATTCCTGAGTGACTCACGTTCTAAAACTCGGGCCCAAGGCTTGCTTGGTGACCATACCAGGTCTCAGTAGTGCGTACCATTGACATGGAAGGGGACGCTTAAAGATTAAATTCAATATACAGTACATCAATTTTGTCTTCATTACACGCTCGAGGCCCCTGCTTCCGAGACATCAACCCTCTCTTCCAACTGTATTCCTTCATCATACTTCCTCGTGCCGTGATAAATAAGTTGTACCAGTTCATGTGCATTTTTGCTGATGGGCCATGCACCACGACAATCAATTAATCACCACGGGTGTCCCTCCCTTCCAACCGCCTTCGTCTCCCTTGGTCTGTCCGGAGGTACATGGTGATGGGAAACCGAACACTGTCAATGCCGTTAGATTGTAGATCGCGCGCATAAAGGGCCCGCAGGTTCAAGATGAATCGGGGAACTAGTGTGTAGGGAAGTATAAGTCGCAGGGCTGAAATTAGTGCAGATGGCGGCCAGCATGCTATTTGTGATAATTTGTTGGCCCACCTGCGTGGCAGGAGGGCAGGAACTCCGGATGAGACATACACAAGAAAGTGGACCATGCCTTCCCTCACAAGAAGATTCATATGACGATTGAGGTGGAAGCGCTTTGTCGCTCTGTACATCTGATGAATTGGATGATGACGAGCAGACATTCATCAGTGCACTGAGCGTCATCTGGACAGCATTGAGAATATATGTCAGAATGTAGTCATATTCCGACATCATGCAAAACACTTGAACGACAGTTCCTATACACGTATCCATGCATTATATACACGATATGAAACCATGTATCACATACCTCCTAGTATAGGCTGTGCTGATCATGATACAAAAAACTCCAGAAAAAACTGCGAACAACAAAAATGACCGGGTCCGTGGTTGATCTGATCGACCGTACATTGTCCACAAATGGAGGATCGTTGTTACTGCCTCAACCATCGGGATTCAAGTTTATCTCATTAAAAGGTAAACACGAAATCTCACAGTCTGCAACACCATTAAATATCATTGAATTCCAAGAGAATGAAATGTATAATACTTTTCCTTTCAAGTATCCTTGAGCGAGTGGTCTTTGGAAATATTACATACGTGCACTCGGTGCTGAGTCCTGACACTGCTGAGTTACTTGTCAAAATATCAGTATCTTCGTTGATCATCAGTAATTCAGATCCCAGTGACGCATCTGGGATATTAACACTGATCAATTGGTATGCTTGGTCCACTTGGTTTTCACACTGCAGTGAATTGATGTGAGGAAGAGGACTTGGATATTGACGACTGCCATTTGTTCTTGTTTCCTTTACGGTCACATTCACACATTTTAGCACCAAGCCGGAATCAATTTCAAGTTGTCAACGTCGAGTGGCATATGAAAAAACGTGCTGCTCGCACCCAACGTATCGATGTTCGACTCGGACGTTCAGCGATTACCTCCCGGCTCTCATTCCCTCTAGATAAACAGCATCATGATGTTTCAAGTTGACTACATACGTCGATGAAGTTACCAGAATCCCCCTTGTTTCCTTAAATCCAAATCCGACGGTGTCTTCGAGTACATCACAATAACGTGCCTGCGACAGTAGCGAATGTGGGACTCTATGACATTCAAGCCTCACGAATGAGAGAGTTCGAAAGACGAAGCTAGCGCGAACGAATATGAGGACTGCACCACCGAATTGTGATCTTGTAGTTCAAAAGGGACAGATTGTGTAATACCGATTGGCATGTATATAGGGCCCATACCCTATGAACGAGTTTCCTTGTGCTTGGCGAGTCGCGTCGCCAACTTATCAGTAAAAGAGACAGTTCCAAGTACACGATACATAGCCCACCACCATCAAAACACTGCGCTGCCTGTGATCAGCTAATGTTCCCGCGTCTGATAACTCGGCGGGGGTACTGCGCTCGTTGTACTCCTGTCAGACGTCGTCTTCTGGGTGAATGTTTCACCCGCCGAAAGACGCGACGCCACCAACCCCTCGATAACCCGTGCGATCGTCTCCGGAGCAACGTTATCCGATCGCAATCGCTCGACGACCTCACTCTGCCTCCCCGTGAGATCATACCGCGGTCCAGTCTGGCTCGGGGGGTCCAAGAAGGGCGACCCTATGGTCGCTATAATTGAAGTGGGTGTCTCGACTCCGGACGAGGATTGGGGACCATTAGGCGGTTGAACGCGCATTCCAGACCCGATCGATTGGGAACTCTGGGTCGCCTCGTCAGGCCCGGGATGCATTCCGGCCGCAAGCGCCTCGCGGAGAATCGCAGAACGCATATGTGAGGGGAAGGAAGAATTAGTTTCTAGGTGGGTAAAGGGGATATATGGCACGGAAGGCGGTGTGGAATTGGCATTGCTGAGCGACACGAACGGGTCCATTTGGAAGGCGGATTCCCCACTGACAGGGAATATGGCCCGGGGTTGCCATCGAGCTTTGCGCTTACGGCACCAGAAGATGCCGATCAAGACACTTTCGAGCACGATCATCCCTGCCAACGTACTCCCGATGACGGCTCCAAGATTGATTCTAAAAGGAGTATAGTGTCACCTTTCATCATTGAGTAAAGGGACTATATCGCTTACTTGTTAGAAGCAGACGAATTTCCCGGGGATGTCTGAGTCACGGTGAGCATCTGTGAAGAGGACGTGGTGGATGTCGATGAAGTTGAAGTTGTCCCGGGAGCCGCCACTAGCGACTCATTGACGTATGCGTAATCGAACTTCATCGATGTGGGGTGTCCATTCCAGTCTAATATAGTCATCACCATGGTATGGTGTCCAGTCGTGAGACCATTGATATTATACAGGGACACGTTTGACACTTGATAGCTTGGAGCGGGGGGCTCGTCGATTGAGTTGGAAACAGGTGTACCACCGTCGATCGCAAAATTGGCTGTCATACCAGAGAAGCCAGCGTTATAGACGTACATCGTGATACCCGACCCTAGAATGGGCAGTGAGGGAGCGATACCATGACGATGAACTAGGGCTGCATACCTGTAAATGGTATTTGGACAAAACAGTTGTCCCCCGAGCCGCATACTCCGACTGGGAGAAGAGGCATCATGATCAGTGTTAGACGTGCAACAAGTAAGGTGGCGGCTTACGAGCGCTATTGATGTGTGTAGTCAGACAAAGTCGGATGGGAAGACGGGACGCACTAATTTTGGTCATAGCAGTGTGAAGCATCGAGAAGGACACTGTAGTTGCCTGTCGAGTTGCCGATATTTAGCGAAAGAGACTGAATGCCGACCGTGAATGTCTGCCAGGCCTGTCCTGACTGACTAGGCGCCATGGCATATATGACAGACGTATTGGCATTGTCTATATAATAATCCGCTGATACGAGTGTAGCAAGGATTAGGGGAGAGATGAACAGCGCGTACATCATCTTTTTCAGACTGGGCTTGCGGGAACGCAGCAAGCAAAAGACGAGAGTACTAAAAGCAAAAAAAGGTTGCCGATCAGATAAAGATGATGTCACAAGGTGGCGATCATGGTTGAGCGTTGAGGGGATGGGCTGCTAGTTTTCACGTGCCATAAGCTGTAGTATGGGCGGCATACACAGCAATATCAATGTTGATTGTCGCAACGAACAACACCTTGATGCTTTGAAAGAAAGGTGAAATGAGTATCATCAATTCGAGTCTCACGGGCACATAGGTACGATACTCGGATGATCTAGCATAAGATGATTCGATATGAGAAAGAGGAAAAAGGAAAAGTGAGGTGAATCAAAAAATTACGTGTCTTTTTGTGTCCTTTACAACTTCATATCGATGGTTTCCCTCTATGTGCTGAAAAAAATCGAACTCAAACAACCAAAGTATTCCCATGAAACATCCGTCAGAGAAGAATCAGCAGAAGGTAAGGCCGATCATCACGTTTCAGATCAGAAGCGATGATGAGTGGCGGTGGAAGTGGCAGAGATTATAGGATGCAGGGCGAAAGCCGAGGGTTGGGAGAACAAGATCACGTTGCCGCGGGAAAGGACGACTCCGAAAGGATGACATCTTGTGCCAAAGTGGGATGATCATCGGAGGGCTTCTTGGAGCGAGTACCACTCCTCGCTGTCACCAGGGATAGCACGGACACGATGAGCATTCCAACTCTTAGACATGATGAACAACACTGGCACATTGCCTTCTCCCGTTTATCATGCATCATGACGGGGCTCAAAGGCATATGTATCCAAATTGATGCCAGGATCATGCCAGATATTTGCAGTGTCGAGTCTGGCAACAAAGGTCGAGACTCTGAGTGAGGCAACCGGTATCTAGTGTAGATAAAGGTCAAGTCAGAGGTTGGGAGCGCCGTCAGGATCCGAGCGGGTGGACAACTGAAGAGGAAGTGTCGGAGATGGACAAGAGGGATGGTGGGAGTAGATTCGACTGGGAAGCAGCCATTCAGCTCGAGAGGCTTTGCCTGAGCATTTCGCGATACTTTGGGATCATGCTGTTCTTCGCGGTGTGGTGGATCCGAGCGTCTTTCCTGACGTCCCACCATGGATCCCCTAGGACGTTGTCGACATGTTCTGGAAGATGGGACGACCCAAGGCGAGGAATGTGGGGTACATTTAGAGGAGCTGCGGGTGGACGGTCGCACTGACGCGTAGCATGACTAAGCACCTATGATCCAACACTTCGATGAAGGGCTACTTTGCTTTCCCTCCTCCTCCTGCACCTTCTGCGCTCCTTGTACCGCATGTACCGCATGTACCCTCTCCTACCATTACCACCCCACCACTGCCATTGAACGCAGAGTCCACCGAGGCATGTGCTCGATGGGGCAACGTGGACAGAGAGAACGTTGCGCAGGAAGATGCAACACGAAAAAGACACGAAGACGAACGCGCGCTTCGTGAGCACTCTGAGAGGGAGTGGGTCCGTGCCGGTGGCGTTCTCCGGGACGCGTCTGGCAAGCGGGACAAGGCCCGCACAGAGCGGATACGCCAGGAGCTTGATTTGCACGAGGTGGAAAGACAGAAGATGGCGAGGTGGGAGGCGTCCGAGGAACGTTGGCGCGCGACACTGTCGTCTACGGCACCAATCACGTTTGTCGAGTTTCCGTGGCCGCTTGGGGAACGCGTGGCGAGGCTGGATCTCGGCCTGTTGACGCGCCAGGCCGTATCCGATTTTTTGTTTGAGAGTCTGTCGGTCAGGACGAATACGACGACGAAAAGGGAGAGGATACGAAGTGCTCTACTTCGCTGGCATCCGGACAAGATGTCCTTTGTGCTCACCCGTGTGGCACACGACGACGTGGAGCTTGTACGCGAAGGGATCCATGTTGTATTTGGCATTCTCAAGTCTTTGCAAGACGCGGAACGGAGAGGAGTTTTCTAGGAACATCGCACTTTACCTTGACCGCTGGCGGTATCATTAGGACTATGCTTCATTCGAAAGACTGTAGCAACTACACGCTCATCTTATTGCATACTGGTGGTCTCCTGTGGCTGGTTATTATATAATCAATGCCCACTTGGACAAATCCCTGAAGCTGGTGTTCCAAATGTCTTCCTCAACGGCATATCAGACATTCTCCCTGACGAACCAAGTCCTTCAGATCTCTCCAAAGGACGAAATATATGCCTTTGATGTCGAGGCCAACAAACGCATACTTCAACAGGCACCATGGGACCAAGAGTAAGTGTTTCTTGATCATAACCTCCTGTGCAAGCGTGTGACGTCCCATACACAGTCCACATTACTTCAAATCGTGCAAAATATCCGCAGTTGCTCTGATTAAAATGGTTTGCCTTCTGCGCCACTCATTTTGAATTGTATGATAGATGGATACTATTTGCTGTCTGTAGGTCATACACGCTCGATCAGGCGTTCCACACGAAATCATGGGTCTCATGCAAGGAAAAGTCATCGGAAACTCGATCGTCATCATGGATTCCTTCGCGTTGCCGGTCCAGGGCACAGAAACGCGTGTCAACGCAGCCAACGAAGCCAATGAGTACATGGTGACGTACATCCAAGAGTGTGAAAAGGTAGTGTTCGATGACATGCTTCAGCAATGACCCAACGCTGAACATCTTCTGGTTTGGATAGGTCAAACGATTGGAGAATGCCATTGGATGGTATCATTCGCATCCAGGTTATGGATGTTGGTTGTCGGGTATAGATGTCGACACCCAGATGAACAATCAGCAGTTCCAGGATCCTTTCGTAGCCGTCGTGGTATATACTCTATTGCCTATCTTTTGATCCCACCCCCTAATCCGTGCTTCCGTTTTCGCAGATCGACCCCAACCGCACAATTTCAGCTGGAAAGGTCGACATCGGTGCTTTCCGCACTTATCCCAAAGATTATACCCCTCCCACGTCGTCCGCATCTGAATATCAATCCATCCCCCTCGCCAAGATCGAAGATTTTGGTGCTCACGCCAATCAATATTATCAACTTGAAGTCGAAATCTTCAAATCCTGTTTGGACGAGGAATTACTTGGGCTATTATGGAACAAATACTGGGTTAATACATTGAGCGGGAGTAATTTGATTTCGGTAAGGGCCCCTTGTTTACTTGGTAATTGGGCTCGTATATGACCTGTTTCGCCATGTTTTGTAGAATCGCGCCTATGCGGTATCGCAGATTTCAGATTTACACGAGAAACTTTCAAGGGCGCAGACGGCGGTTGGTAATACACGGGCACCTGTACCAGCTCTGAAAGGTCAGGACGAAAAAGGGTCTAACAGCAAGGTATCGACTATGTCTTTTCTCGACCCACAAACCCTCTTCTTACAGGATGCTTTTTAGCAAGATGACAAGAAGAAGGAAGACAATCAACTCACCAAGACCGTCAAAGACAGGTTCGTACCCTCTGGTTAGTACCAGAATCGTCTCAGAGGCTGACGCTCGTCACCGTCCGGTTCACAGCCAAAAAATTGCTGTCGAAGCGCAACACGGTCTCATCTCACAGATGATCAAAGACGTCATCTTTTCGTTGAGACCGAGTCAAGAACCCGACGTGTCACGCGTGACAAAGCTGGTGGATGCGACGATGTCGATTGGCTGATCGTATCGAGATACCTGTTGAGCAGTTCGTGGTTTTTACGACGTGTAGGATTGTCATTCAGGCATTGAAACGAGGTGTATGCACGCATCTATCGACGGCTTTGCTCGTAGACGGATTGATCACTACTCTAGTATGAACGTGTAGTGGGTCGCGATGTGTCGTGAATACCGCTCTTTTCATGCGCTGGAGAAACTGATTATTTCAAAGAAAGATGTTATTTTTTACATCCGCGTGTACAGTTAAATTTTGGTACAACAAGCACACAATGATGCTACAACTAAAACATCATGCATCACCACGAAGCGTCAAAAAGAGAACGCGTTTATTATGTGTCAAAATCATCATCTTGCCGTTCAAAGCTGAAAATTGCGGTTTGAGCCGCAGCGGCCGCAGATGCTGTGGGAGCCAAAATAGACGTTTCTCGTTGTTGCACACCCATCCATCTTTGTGTATCACATACGGTGTCCGGAATCGGCAGTCGAACGCTTGACCCTCGTAGGTAGACACCAGGTGTGGCAAAGATGGAGAGCTGCCCTCTGTGGACTGCGATGCATCCGATTCCTCCTTTTTGTTACAGAGATCGCAAGACACGTGCTTTTCCTCGCCTTCGTCCCCCGCGGGCGGAAAGAGTTCTAAAGGCACGTTCCAGAAAGACACCTCGTTGTCGTTGGTCCTGCAGATCAGTCTCAGGGGGTCTTGCGAAAACTGGACATCCAGAATGATCTCTGTGAATCCAGTCCCACTGGGGCAAAGCGTATGGGATGCCGACGTCAAACAAGACACGAGGCGCACCGTCCCGTCTTCGTGTGCGATCACCGCCATGTCACCGAGTGGTGCGAACTCAACGGCCGTCGCGGGAGAAGTGAAATCTTCATGAGAGAAAGTTGCTTTGCACTCGCCAGACGACGGATCCCAAAGTTGTACGACCCCCATCTTGGAACCACTCAATAGCGTCTGGGAATCACTGGAAAATGCCAACGCGGCGATGGAGACATCTTCCTCCACGTTCATCGGCCTCTTGGCCTGCTTCCCAACATCGCACACCGTGAGGGCGCCATCGTGGCCACACCCGATGAAGTTGCCATCCGGGGAGGGAACGAACGCTTGGATTTTTTTCAGTCCCGAAAAACGGACTGTCTGTGTACCCTTTGCAGAGTCGTACACGCGAACCGAAGTCTTATTCTGTCGTTCCCAGAAATCGGTCATGGACCATGTAAACATGCTCGAGTCGGCAGAGAATACGGGCTGGGGCACGTCATCCGTGCGTGCGTAGTCGGCGATCCCAAAGTCGATTTTGGAGAGGAGGTGGAAAACGTCATTGACGAGATACCACGTAAATCCGCTATTCACGAGGAACCGCGCGCCGTTGGGAGAAGCAACTACGGACTGCGCAGCATGAAGCGGTTCAGCGAAGTCTCGTTTCATTTCTTGGTCCCAGCCCTTGGTGGATACGGTCGAGTCCAAGATGTCCAGCGATCCAACATAGCTCCCCGCTGCCACGCGCGTCCCATCCGGTGACAACGCAAGTGCCGCCAAGTGTGCGTCTGAAGTGTGCAGCGCAGGTGTATCCACCTTTAACCCGAATGGTGCACACCTTGTCTTCCCGAGGTACGAGAACGCGAAATAGGAGGACTGGGGCGAGTAAGCTACCAAGAGATCCTCCCTCACCACACCATCATCGTTCCACTGCGACTCGATCGCCTTCCTTAGCAGAAATGGAGGGAGGCCGCGTCCAAGCACTTTGGCTTGCCAAAGTGGCGAGTTGCCCATAGCCGACTGCAGATTTTGCCCCAAGTCCCAGATGGAGGAATCAGAGGACAATTTGCGACTGGAAACGATACTAGAAAGGATCGTCCCATCTGATGCAGAGATGAACCGTTTATCTTCGTCGAAGAAGTATACTGAGCGAATGGTGCCCTTGTGCCCTCTGGAAAGTGTACGCGTGCACTTCCCTGACTGAGTATTCCAGACCTTGACCGACTTGTCTTGTGAGCCTGTGACGACCATGGTTCCATCACTTGAAACATCCAGCGCACTGATGCCCGCGCGATGACCCATCATTCCACGCACCACCTTGCCCGCCTTCACATCCCAGAGAATAAGCAGGTTATCTTCGGACCCTGAGCACAAGTAATGAGAGTCTGGCGTGAAAGCGAGCACAGTAACTGGCCCCTCATGGGCGACCAACTTATACAAGCGCTGAGTGGAATCAAGTGACCATAGTTGAATCGTGTGATCACGAGCACCGGACGCGAGAAGCGTGTTATCCGGAGAGAACTCGAGACAAGTGATCTTGTCTGTATGCACATTTACGTCCTTTAGGAGTTCTCGACCAAGGTTGGGGTCCCAGACGCCGATCGTACCATCTGTAAAAGCAACCGCGACAAAGGCGCCCGAGCCTGAGAAACGAACCAAGAGAGATGAAGCTTTTTCACCCAAGCTGGCCAGGTTCCCTCCCGTGACGACATTCCACAGTTGTACTCCCTGGTTCATGCCAGCTGTAGCGATGACGGTCCCGCTTGGCGAAAAAGCAACCGAGGTGATGGAACCAATATCAATGGCATACTGATAGGGCTGCCACTCGTCGTCCTGGCCTTGATCGATCGTACACAGACCCCCCAGTGCATCGTGCTTGAAGTGGGCAAAGAGAGCACTGGACGACGGAATAAACGTAATTGCCGAGTAGTAAACGTGTAATGCACTTTGAGAGATGGGCTCCCTATAAAGTAACATCAGGCGTTCGGCGTCTTCAATCAACGTAGCCGTCTCTTGGGGAATGGTAGCGAGCGACTAATCGACCTCAGAAACAACATGGAGGAAGAAACAATGTGGGCATACCTTGAGCCAATTCAGCGCATCACGCAACACCATAATCGCCTTGTCTATATCGCCAAAGACACTGGCGATCTCAATCCAGTACAAGAGACTCTTTGTACAAAATTCCTGCATGACGTCGAGGAGCGGTTCGTATATCCCACCTTGACTCGGCAGATGGGTGAGGTGGTACGACCAATATCGACACGCATATAACAACGCCTCGTTATAGGCCGCCTGTCGGCGTTCAGGAAGATCTTCGATGTCACGATTCATCTTGAACGGATCATCTAATCCACACATGTTACGCTTCAATGATCTGACCATGGTTCTGAAGCAAAGCTGGGCAACGAGTCGGTGATAAACGTGGGGATCGATGGTGTAGTTCCGTGACCTTTGCGGCGAGACCAGGAAGTCACGAAAGGATGCATGGTAAAATTGGATGGGTTGATCTCCGCTGGCGTTCTCGGATGATAACACAGATCCCAGGGCAGGAATTACGATCCTGGCGTCAACATCCGGTCGATCGAGCAAGTGATGCAACGCCGGAACCGTCATTGGGACCGACAAGCAATGCACGGTACCAAGGATGAGACGGACGATATCGGCATCTGGAAAAACAGACACAGCATCGAGATATAGCGCGTCTAGGTCAGGATACGCAGTATCGTGGGATGACCTGTCTCCTAAGATGGCTTGGAGACGCTGGATGGGATTATGCAATCTATCTCCAACGAACTTGACTACGGTCAATGCAAAGATAAAGAGACCGGATGCCTTCTCGACGATTCGGTCAAGGTCCTCTGGAGACGGCCATGGGCCGTTTGGCATGACTTGCAAGTGTTCTTGGTAAACTTGGTTCAACCCATAGCGCAAAAAGCTTCGAATGTCGCCCTCCACGCTGAACGACTCGATTTCAAGGGTAGTTGTGATTGACGCGACTTCTGGCTGGCGAAAGTAGGCTTGAAGCCAAGGCTCAGGGCGACTTGTTATCAGAAGACGTAGGGGTAGAGGTGAACTGCTGACGAGTTGTACTAAAAGGGATACCAGTTCCACGACAAGTCGAGGATCATCACATTCATCGAGGGCGTCGACTATGACAAGTAACGGTGTTCCAGAATGTTTTATATCGCTGGATAAAGGTTCCAATAAGAGCTTTTGCATTTGCTCGCGGAGTACCTTGGAAGGAATCATGCAATCTTCTTCCAAGACGGCAAGAATGACCGGGCGGATCGTAGGAATGGAGAGC
The DNA here is from genome assembly GCA_038089615.1 of Aureoboletus auriporus. NCBI lineage: Eukaryota > Fungi > Basidiomycota > Agaricomycetes > Boletales > Boletaceae > Aureoboletus > Aureoboletus auriporus. The sequence continues at coordinate 113,267 of JBBPLF010000025.1, forward strand.
ATAAACTGAGTCGCGATGGTAGAGAAGAAGCGCCGAGTAGTACGCCGTCCAATATCGCGCCGGGAAAAGAAGAAGCTAGCTGCCAGACGTTTCTGAGAAGCATATTTTTCCGCGAGCGTTTGCGACACTGCTGATTTCCCAGAACCAGGTCGGCCATTGACCCAGCAAATGAGTCTACCTCTGTCCTGGTCGCTCTCTCCGTCGATCCACTGCGTTATGCGGTCGAGGAACTGAATCCGAGTGCCTTCCAAACATCGTGGTGCGGGAGAACGCTCTGCCGAATCGAACGCAGCGCTGAGGGCACTAGCCTTCTGCAACGCTTCCCAGCCTGGCAAAAGTTCAACAAACAGTGAAAACCATGGGGAAAACGCCAAAGCACACCAACCTATTTGACTGCTCTGTAGTATCTGATTTCCATGTACGATGGTGTTTACTGTTTGATTGCCCTGTACAATTGCGCGAGAGGTGAGATACTGGTCACGATGGACCTCACTAAAGGTCGAATGGCTAGCGTCAACGTGTGAGGAGTTATTGAACATGATTTAACCCAGGACTCCTTGCTCGACAACCACGAGTTTCTTTCCCAAGATATCACAATCCCACCCCTTACCGGTATATCTTTTAAATGGCGAAATGAATGAACCTAATAGCCTGTAGCTTAGCGGCCACTGGCATGACTTGAAGTTCAACTTGTTGTTTAGGAAGAGTTGGCGGTGAACTTATCGGCAGTGAGGAGCAACAAGCTGCCTGATTGACAGTCTCACTGGCAGACACTGACAGCCTGCCATTGCGGTAAGTTGAACGAATTTGTGAACTTGTTGCAAGTTGCTTGGCTCTTTGTCATGGTTACAAGCGAGGCTCGGTCCGTTGATTCCGTTCGGCATTCTCGGGTGATCCTCTTGACGCTGTCAACAAGTGCACCTGGTAGGCTGGTAATAATGCAAACATATCGAATAATATACAACTACTACATAGTCACTAATAAAATTTAAGGAATTGTCGACGTCGTTACAACATTATTTGCTCAGCATTCAACAGAACATCAGAACACTCTGGGCGTAAACTTCCTACCGCATTCCTCGAGCGCTTGCTCGACGATCTTCATCGCTTGCAGAACCCGTTCTTCTTCAAACCGGCGCCCGATCACTTGCACGCCCACGGGCAACCCATGCATGGTTTGTGCATCATAGACACTATACACTCCTTTGGCAGTCATACCCATCTGTTTGTATTCTTTGCTCTTCTGGAAATCGTGGGGTAACATGTCAGACTCCTTGTTCACAAAAGTCACCGGAAGAACCCCGGCAACGCAGTCAACCTGAGGAACACACGGTCAAGCGGTCAATGGAGCGAAGCGAAGGTAGTACGCACGATATTACAAATCATACCCGACGCAGCGGGAATCAGTGTGACTTTCTCCGCGGTACCTGCAGGTATGGCTGGCAGGGGATGTGGCACGGTAAGGACAAAGTCCAAGCCATCGGCCTCCCAGGCATGGTACCACCGTCCTCGATAATCATCCAGAGCGATGACTAGTTCACGCTCTTCTGAGGCTGTCTTGCAATGCATCTGTTCAATCAAAGATGCATAGATGTGATCTCCGGTCATGCGAGTAACCATAGCAATAATTTTCTTGATGAACAACGGCATCTCCACGAGCGACCTGAAACCACTCATGACTGGGTCCAGCTTTTCGTCTTTACGCAAGGGTTTGAAATAACCAGCCCCTGTCACGAGATCAGAATCATGGGTGAAACTTCATCACGGGTGACACTCACCTGCGTCGGAGAAGCATAGTTGCAAGCCGATGCTGAAACCCTCTAGAATAGATGGAGGAGTACTGGGAAATTTTTTCAACTAGATTGGCATGAGGTGAACTCGAAAAAGCCCACAAGTTCACAACCTCGTGGCCTTGTTTCATCAACGCATCCGAAGTCCATTCCAAAGCTCGACGGCAGGCTGGAGTTGGCGGCACAATTCCTAGCACAATGTGTGTGAGCCTGACGGTAAACAAGAATTCGATGTCACCCACCATCTTCCCACACGATCCCCCACCGTAATTTCTTGTCTTGGAGGTCGACCTGGCTCCAAGGTAATGGAACACACTGCCACATACGTGAGATCATATGCCCTTTCAGGCACAATAGTCTCACCGTGTAATCATAGTCCCATGGGCGCATGTCCACGACCCTCTTCCAAAATTCTTCCAGGTCGTCCAACCGCCGTGCCATAGGGCAACACGACGTCCCAACAAACTCCTGACCGGGTAGTGGCGGCATTGAACCCAGCCCCGGAAACCTGCCCAAGGACGACCGCATACCATATATACCGCAACAGTGAGCTGGCCACCGAACGCTGCCACCGATATCCGAACCGATCTCGATGAGACTACCTCGGCTGGCCAAAAGAGCGGCGCCACCGCCAGTGGAGGCACCGCTAGTAAAATTGGGGTTGTAGGGGTTGGTCGTGCGGCCAAAAAGATCCGAGGAAGTATCCAGACCCAATAGTCCAGGGGGTGTTGTCGTTTTTACGTGTACTATTGCCCCAGCATCTTGCAAAAGTCGAACGATGGCGGCGGAGGAAGAAGCAGGCTTGTTTACCCTGGATGAATAGCCTACTGTCGTATCATAGCCTTCGATGTCGATGGAGTCCTTAATGCTAACGGGAACACCGGAAAGCAGGTGTGTGTATGTATGATTGGTGTAGGTCGGTGATCCGGGTGGCAATGTCGCAGACTGCTGCAACAGGACAGAAGCCAGACAGTTCGTCGCTTTCTGAGCCGATACAACCTTCTTTCCATAGGCTTCTAATATCGCTGACCTAGAGAGTGTACCAATCTCATAGCGCTGTACAAGTTCACGCAAAGAGAGGTCGAGAATTTCGTTGTCCTCTTCGGTGCAACTTTCCGAGTAGGAAGAAGGAAGGGCATCAAGTTGTTGCTGACGCTCTTGTTGCTTGGCAGCACTGAACCTATTAGCAAATCGTCACGGCGAGAGCTGGAACGGACTCACCAGTCTTTACGATGAGGAGAAAAAAAAGAGAACATTGTGGCAACCAAAAGAAATGGAGCTAGTAGCATGTTTATGTATCTCCACGGACTCATCATCTGTACGGATGGCATGTCCGGGACATATCAAGTGAAGTTCATCAAGAACACGCCCGAAATGTGAGAGTTCAAACTTACATAGATCACATGAAGCATGTATGAGTTATGTAAAGATCGAGTAGCAATGTAAACCCGATCAGAGCGCACAGAACCAGTGGTGGGAGTGTGCGGCACTGCGCGCGAAGAAAAAGCGATATGGACAAAGTTCATGATTCATTGGATGACGCTTACTATTCTGTGCGGCTTCTGCCAACTTACTGTAGACTTGCTGCGGGCGTTGGATCTCAAAATGTCCACATCCACTCCATGTATGGATAGGTTCAATAGAATCAACTTGGTGTGCGACGACGCCAACGGAAAATACTGACCAGATAGGGTATACAGTTTATCCCTAAAAGCTCCCAGATCTGTTAGAATGGGTGTGTAGCGAGGCACCTGATAAGTACATACCTTGATTGACAAGGCTTCTCTCGGTGTTCACAATCTGTGGGAGCAACTCACCACAGAAACACTTTCGATTTTTGTACCCGGTATTTGCCGTCACCTTGCACAAACAAACGAGCAAGCGACGTCAGTTAAATTTGAACCTTCGTATATAGTAGACTCTCCTATAGTACTCAGGTTGCATGAATATCTCCTCGAATGATTGTTGAATAATGCGGACAATTACCCACTTATAATCTCGGCATGCTGATTCATTGCTGAAACGCGCTTCCGAATGGCAGTGCTTGTTAGTACCTTGAACTTACCACTTTTATGGGTTCGAGTGTTTTGTGGCCAATGAAAAACTTGCAAAGTGGAATGAGTACCACTTAGGTTATTTCGGAGCGCTCTTCAAGTAATAGGTTTTGAAATAAGTTCAGATAAGGGCCGGCGAAAGAAGCATGCGCAGCGGTGTTGTTTAATTCAAATTCGAATTCAATAGGCCTGCACTACTATCATGACGATGATCCGGCTGATACTCACCTTTCTTTGTCAGACAAGCTAGTAGCTACTCGTTGAAGTAGGTACTGTACTACGAGTAGTACGTAAGCGTAGGATTTGTGGTGTCTTGAGTTGACAGTCACCGTGACCGTGACGGTCTGAGAACCAACTCACCACTGGAGTACTGGCATCCGAGCCGAGTCGATTCAGATCGAAAGATCGATCAAGTCGACTTAAGACAATGTCGAACGACCGGAAGAAAACAATAGCCGTCATTGGCGCAGGTATGCCCACCACAACTCCGAGTCACTGGCTTGCGCCTACTACTAGTAGCCACGACCCGTCGTTGATGATAGTAGGGCTTATTATCTCACATGTGTTTGGAACAGGCGTAATCGGTTTATCGACTGCTATCCGCGTTCAAGAGACAGGCAAGTACGACGTGTCCATCGTTGCCGAGACATTTCCTAGCGATCCACGGACGATCCGATACACGAGCCATTGGGCAGTAAGTATCTTCCAACTGACCTTGAGTGATCGTCTTTTGTTAAACAGCTTTCCTCCACAGGGTGCGCACCATGTCAGCGAGGCATTTGGAGATGCAAGGCAGAAAGGTATGTTGTCCTCGAAAATGATGCATCTACTATCTATCTCATGGTTCTTCTTCTCATCACAAATCACGCAGCGCTGGACCAGGAAACATTTGAAACAATGTGGAGAGACTCGGAGCCCGACGGAAGAGAAGCGGCGGCTAGACTCTTCTTTAGACACACTCAGACCGAATTCCGAGCGGATGACATCGATCCTTCTTCGTGTCTGGATTACATGCCAGACGTAAGCCATTTACTATCCACAGTGCCGCTCAACGAACAACATCCCGCAGTTCTGTATAGTGTCAGAACACGATCTCATCCCAGGCTCCACAGCCGGATATGCATTTACCACTGTCAGTATTAATATACCAGCGTACTTGAACTGGCTCCTTGCGCGCTTTCTCTCTGCCGGAGGCTCTACAAAACGCGTGAACTTGCAACATATCTCCCAGGTGATGCCCTCCAAGAATCTATTTGTATTTTTGAAATCAGTATACTGACGCCACATGTAGGTGTTGGACAGTGCCACAAGAAATCCAGCCGCGATCATCGCATGCCCCGGAATTGGCGCCCGCTTTCTTGGAGGCATCGAAGATAAGGACGTGTATCCAATCCGTGGACAAACCATCCTTCTACGTGCGCCATGGGTCAAGTATGGGACGAAACTTAGTGGAGTGGATGGGTCATGTACCTACACGATTCCACGTTGCACGGGAGATGTTCGTGTTTCTTTCTATATTTCGGTATTGTTGTGCGGAACGAGGCAATGCTGAACATCGTACCGGACAGGTCCTCGTCGGTGGGACTAGATCACCTAATGACTGGCAAGTCATTCCTTACAAGATTCTGTGTGAATATACGCTTCACGAGTATATTTGGTACTAGGTACCCAGTGCCGCGCGCTACGGATCGAACCAACATCCTTACACGTGTGCTTGCGCTCTGCCCCGAACTTATACCTCCCTCTGTTCGTGAAAGCCGTGAACCAACGGTCAAGGACCTCGAAACGCTCATCATCGACGAAGGATGTGGGCTACGCCCGGGGAGAAAAGGGGGAATCAGGCTCGAGGTGGGCTGTCTTGAACAAAGCGAGGGAGGGAAGATCCCAGTTATCTACAACTATGGGTAAGTTTTTAGAGTTGAATGACTCGGAGATGGGTACTGATCAGGTCTACGTGTAGTCATGCTGGGATGGGCTTCCAGTCTTCGTGGGGATCAGCAAGTGTCGCGTTACAGTTGCTTGAAGACTCTATTCGCGAGGTAGAAGGCAAATAAGCTTGAGATGTGGAATAATGGAGACTTTCTGGAAGCCGAACAGCAAACGGACGAAAAGAAGTTGAAGAACCGTCCTAAATTATTTCCTGGCCCCTGGCAAGCGAACCCGGACCGGACTATCGTGCGCGTGATCGCTATCAGGGTTCGGCTTGAGTGATACCTGATAGGGTTAAGTCGGCATCGTGGCCAGTGCTCGCACCCACGATACCCGTTTATCCCGGACGCCCGCGACCGTTGTCTGCGTCGCACATATGCATAATCTAATACTTACACATCAAGTTCTAGCGTATACTCGACACACATCCTTGGTTTTGTGAACGAAGATATGTTGTAGTCGTTCGTGTCGTCATCGACGGGAATGAAAATTCGTGCAACAAGAGTACTTCATTGGGCCCAACCTGTGATAGATTAGACAAGTGGGACGAATGATGGAATGGAGGGTGAGGTTGTAATGTTATGATGTCATGGTTATATTTGCAGAGCTGGGGGATGTTGATTGAACGTTGACAACGTTGAAGGGCCGGGTTAGTATGTGGGCGGATCGAGAGGCGAGGCTGGGTGGCAATGACGCGTCATCGTCTCGAAACAGATGGGGCTGATGCTGGGGTTACGAGTGCGGTAGACAAAAAACTAGTAGTACAACCAATTTATGGAATTCGACGATGCTGTCGCCAGCTCCTGTGATTGTGCGTAGTTTTGGCGTCGCCATTGAAACAGGTGAATCTTTGAATCCTCATCGTTGCTCGTCATGCACGAGTGACAATGCTACACAACGCAAAATGGTATAGACCGTACGGTTGAGTCGAGGAATTGATTATGCTAGAACGACCAACGTACACTACAATTCGTACGAGTCGCAACTCGATCAGTAGCTGCCAGTGGTTAATAGTACGGTAAGACTGCGCCATGTACGTTGTCGCAGGTAATACGAACCCGCAAGGTAGGAGGACCACAGAGAAGGTTAGACTGGTGACCAATCAGTCTATATCGACGATAGACTTGCCAGAAGATTTCAAGACAATCGTTGATATAGACGGATTGTCGAGTACGAGGTTGTGCTCGGAGGACAAACGGAAGGTCACATGTGTGATGACACGTCAACAAGTGTCAACAACACCCCTTCAACTGACGCGTTTGAGAATGATTATTAATTGCTCTCACTGATGCTGTCTAGCTTGCGGTCTTCTAGTTCTTTTTCTCTTCCATGTTCTACACCCAGTCGCTCATCCTACTACTCAGCGCGGAGCTATCAGCCGATGATGTCCTCGCCACTTGCTTCTCCGACTCGCTCGTCTCCGACCCACGAAGCACAAGAACGGCGGCGCGCACAATATAAACCAACGACAACCACTTCCCATCGTACACCCGCTATTCAAACCTCAGCGAAGCTCCTCTTCCGCACCGATAAACAAACGTCAACGTTCCTCAGGGAACGTTTACAGGCCCGGTGTAGAGAACATGCGCAAAAGCTACGGGAGCGGGCCGTCAATTCGCAGAGAAGCAGTGACAAGTGTTCTGATGTTTTTATGGAGTGTGACGATGAAGAGGAGTCGGATGATGTCCTCATGCAGGATGAGGTGCGTTGCTGTACGTAGGGGTTCTGTGCGTTCCGCTGATAAAGCACTACGGTAACTCAGCTATTCCGGAGAATCATGCAAAGCACGAGCCACAAGATGAACCATTCGTACCGTGTCTCTTATGCCCTTGAAGTCGGCTCTTCGTTTGATCCGGACATGGAAGATGCCAGTGTGTGGGAGAGTGAGCTCCAAGGCAAGTTTGGTCAAGGATATCATTTCACGTCCGCTTAGTCGCGCTCTCAGAACAAAAATCGGGTAGCACGGAAACAACCCCCGACGATTTGGAAGAGGAAGAACTCCTCGAATATGCCGAACAATATGCAATACTTGCAGACTTTGCCGAGGTAGACCTTCCCACCGATGATTCCCTGCTGAGTGATTTTGATGATCGGGACACCTCACACAATGTGCCATGTCCAACGTTTCGAGCGGGGATGCATGGGGCAGGTGATATGGACGTGTCGTGATCATATTCCTCGATCATGCATTAATTTTATTATGTTGCCCCTGTCGAGAGAAGGATGGAGATAGCTTTCATTGTGCTCAAATGATATATTATGTATAAAGAGATGGTAGTAGCAGTGAATACTGATGTCAAGTTGACCGTTCGTTAAATTAGGGTACACATGACTGGCATCTTTGGACTCTGCAAGCAAGGTTGATGTGAAACCTCAGGAGGAGCGAGGCTGCAGCATGGAACCTAAAATCCAGTCCACAGGCTGCCACCTGAGGTGATCCCGCTCTTGATAACTCCCGTTCAATTCTTGGTACAGAGCATTTATTCGTCTTTATATAGAGTACTAAGGTTGACGACAGTAAAAACCGACCAATAGTGACAGTGCTGTGACACTGTGCAAGTGAGAGGATGCTGTGTGTTTGCCGAGTGTGCTGGAACTCAGCGAAGCATGACAAGGTCCTTTCAACTTGAGTGTCATGTATCCGAGGAAAAGAATATGCACTATATCAATATAAACTGAAACTAGATTGCTAGTTTACTTTGAGAATGCAACTTGTCAAACTCGA